>BSBK01002861.1:0-32500 GCA_027943335.1 Chamaecyparis obtusa
ATATAAAATGGAAACTCCCCCTTGGGGATGGTTTAAAATTAACACGAATGGGGCAGCGAAGGGAAATCATGGACCTGCAGGTTGTGGGGGAGTGATTCAAGATCATAAAGGTAGATTAGTATCTGTAGTGGAACTTCTTTTGGGGCCTAGAAAAGTCACATTGCTGAGGCTAGAGATATCTACTTGGGTCTTTCAATGGCCAAAGATAAGGGTTTAAACAAAGATTGGTTAGAGAGCGATTCATTAAATAATATTAATTGTTTAAACACTGGGTTTTATCCTTACTGGACTTTTGAAAATATTATTAAGGAACATAGGCTTATAATAAATGAGTTTTATGATTTCTATAAATCTTATGTATACTATGAGGGAAATCAAGTAGAAAATTTCCTTGCAATTTGGGCATTATATCTAATCATAGATTAAATTGGGACTCATAGGATGGTATCCCAAAGGAGTTGAGCTAACTCATTAGAAATGATATTTATGTGTGACCATCTGAAGAGTAACTTTTACTCTTATCCTTCATTCTTGCAAAATAACGATGCTATGATTGCCTTTTTATTGCACATCTTGTGGTTTTTTTTCATTCTATGCATGTGTTTTCCTAGTTTAAAGTTGCAAAGGGTGTAGGTGGTGAGGATGGGAGGAGATAGAAATTGACTTGAACCAATTTTTTATGACAAATGGAAAAAATTGCAGATGTTTTGGAGCCCTCTTTGGGCCAGGGGTTTAACTCTATATAGGGGAACCCTACATGTTGTAGATGTGTTAGTTACTTCAGAATTTGTTAAGGGATACGATAATGGTGTGTTGAGGGCATATGTCTTGGAGATGGTCATGAATGAGGATCTTATCTTAGTGGTTTCAAATATGCAAAGCGATGACACCAAATTCTACATATATAAGAAATTGGCAGCTAAGGCAATGGATTGCTTCTTCTTGCTCTTGAGCATGAGAAGGCTTCAATGACTACAAAAGTGGGTTTTAAGTGCCTTTTGTTAACCAAGCCTTAGAAAGATGTCTTTGAAGTGATACTGCAGTATGTAACCCTTGACAATAAATTTGGAATCTTATTCATCTATAACTACACTTTACTAAATCACTTTTAGCATGATAGATGCATTTCTATTTTGTATTATTTGGCTTCTTCTTTAAATCATAGTCTAGAGGCACATAAGAAAAAAACCCTTAGCTCCTATTCTGCATGAGGTTTGATTTTATTAATTATGGAGATAGCCAAAGCCCTACACATTGAGAAAAAATCTCCTTTTAAAATTGGGTTGGAATTCAAAAAGAACATTAGGATCCATTACAATGAGGAGGGAACCGACCATGATAGTGTTGATTCTGAGGGAGATGCATGTTATCATGTGTATAAAAAGAAGAGGAAATATTCTCTACCTCCCACTTCTATACCTTCGTCCTCTCAAAAAAAGAAGTGTATCTCTTTGGACGACGAGGACTTGGATTATGTCCCCTCCAAGATTTATTCCCGATTCTTTGGACTAGGAGGCTGGTAAGTGTAAGGGAAGAGACCCACATCTAGTAGTAAAGCTAAATCTTGTGCCAAGTCCCATGGATACCCTTATGTCACTTTTAAACCCCCACCCAGAAATATTTTTCCCCCTTCTTCCAAAAGATAAATTTTTACTAATCCTATTACGAATGATAAGGAGACAGATATTCAAATTGACATCCTACTTCATGTTAAAAAGGATACCCCTATTGAAAAGGGTTCATCTTCTAAGGATGAAGCCTCTATTGGTAAACTCTTGAGTAACTTCCTTGTAATTCAGGAGGACCTTTTTAATTGGATCATTTCATAGATTAGGGATATTAACTATGGGTCCCCAACTACTCAAATGGTTGATGATATCTTTGCCAATACCCATAATCTGGCTAAGGGAATTAATGATCTTAAACAAGATCATGAGAGAAAATTAGGAACCTGGAAGATAGGTTTACTCATGTCTATTCTGCATTGCAAAAATTTGTCAATGTTGGCAAGTTGGCTCTTCTAGATACTAGTGAGGGGTTAAGGAAGCTTAATGAGAAAGATGAAGTGGTTCACCATTTTTCAAAAGGTAACTCCTTTACTTCCAGTTCTAAGGATTTTTTACATGTCACTGACAATGTCCAAGTGAGGAGGAGAAACAAAGCAATGGGCAGAGATGTGGAGGAGATGAAGACACATGTGGATCTTGAGACCAATTCGGGCCTTGCCATGCACATAAGGAGCAAGAAAAAGGATGCTAATCCTTTCTAGATATTGTTGTTAAGAAGTAGAGACATTAATATTGATATAAATAGGATTAACTAGTCTTTGGCTAAGTGCCTATAGGTTGTTTCAGGGTTCTTTCCCCTATTTTTTGGTTGTTGGTTGGGATCTAGATCCTATTTGTTTAGTGTCTATTTTTTCTATTGAACATGATATTATTTTTTATTTTGTAAACTTTGGGTTCTGCTCCCTATAAAAATAAAAAATAAAAAATTGGAAACCACAATAGTAGTAGTACATGAAAATAGTAAATGTGAATCACTCCAAAGATCAGAAATAGAAGGGTTTCCATATGACTATCAAAAATTTTAGTGACAGAGTTGTATGCAAATCCTAATAGTGGAAGAGAAAATTAAACCCTAACAATATAAGTACATATTAAACCCTAATACTGAACCAAATGATAAATATTATATTTAATGATGCAAAATGGAATTTATTTTACCTCGTTATAAAAATAATAAGGCTTGAACAAAAGAGTACATTTCCCTCACAAAATTAATTGAGTTTATGAACATATATTGTTGTATTCATAAACATAAAAAGCACCTACGAATATAAATAAGGATACAATGCACATTTTAGTTAGAGATGAATGAAAAATCAAAAGAAAATGGAAAAAAACTATGCAAAAGTGACAAATGGGGGCCTTAATGAGGATTTATCCTCACCCAGGTTGAATACTTGGTGTTGGAAATGCCTTTCTTGATACTTTGCCTCCTCACTTTCGAACCCTTGCGTGCAAGCCTATAAGTTGAAAAAATAGAACTAATAATTGAGGAATGAAAACAAAAATCTTGAAACCCAAGCACCAAATAAAATTACTGAAACCGGATAAACATACCTCAAAATCGTGATGGAAGAATGACATGCCAAGATAATTTCAATTGTCAAGGAGTGGTGTGATTTCCAAACAACCCATTTAGAGTGCTATTGGCGGAAGCCACACTCTAGTTTCAAGTGAACCAGTAGTGGATTTCAAGTCAACATGTTCTCATTCATAATGTTCCCACAACTAGAGACTACGTGAGAGAGAAAAGCACAAAAGTGAGCTCAAACAACAAGAAGACAAGTACATTCAATGTATTTGTGATCGAGATCTAGGAAACTTGAGGGGGAAGTAAGGTGAACTAATACACAGTTAATGCCACTGTGAGAAAGAGTAATTTGTGGTAGCAACTGAGAAAAATGAAGAGGTTGGTTTGAATGGTGACTACACGATTCCATACCACGCACCCATCATCATTGTTTCACACACACTGCAAACAAGTTGATGATCTGAGCCAACACATGTCTCGGTCAGTGATCTGAAATGCCCAAATGTGCACATGTTGGACATAGCAGGCAGCAAAATTCATTCTTTAAAAATATTTTCTGCTGCACAACTATTCTGGCTACATGGATGAAAAAAGAAATAGATTTTTGTGTCCACATGGCACTCCACGTGGACCCAAAGATAGGGGTCGCACATATTGATGTCCCTCCTCTAAATACTTACCGTTAGACAAAATAGAGTGACCATAAAATAAATTAATGCAGTTAACTATTACTAAAGTCATATTATATGTCCATTTGATTATGATATTAATAAAGTTTTAAAAGAATTAAAAAAGGTCCCGCGGAGAAGAATACCCATTATTGACAAGAGGACGAAATTCATTGACCAGACAGCAACGGCAGGGCATGGTAAGGATACGGCGGTCGCATGGGATAGGGTGCATTATCTTATTTTGAATTCGATGAACCAAGAACAAAGGACCATTTTCACAATGATCGTTGCGGACGGAGTATTCTCTTTCACTCAGCAGATCGCTGATAAATTTGGCGTACCCAGAGTTGCCTTTTGGACAACTAGCGCCTGCGGTTTCTCTGCCTACTATTACATGCCCCCTCCTCATTGAAAAAGGTTATATCGCACTCAAAGGTACTGAAAATTTCATGCTTTCCTTATACGAATTTATTTAAAATAATATGTTTATTATGATATTGTTATCAGAATTCAATTGTGTAGTTTTTGAGTCAACTTTATTGATCTATTTTTATGGATAATGGTTCACAAGAACCTATCTTTCATGATCATGAATAGACCACTTAGCACTCATTGCATCTAGGTGATGATCACATAGATGAAGCACCTAGACTTGGAGGAGGTCACCCATCTCAGTAAGTGTAGTACTGGATGGGGGACCTCCCTTAAAATCCGAGCGCTTCACATCTGTGATCACTGCTAAGTGGTCTATTCATTTTAGTGAAATATGCCTTCTAGTGAATCATTACTCATGAAAAATAAATCAATAAATTTAACTTCAAAACTAAACAGATTTCACTTGCTCTAGAAATTATATCCTACTTTATGGTACACTGTCCTACTTATCAGAACACTGAGGTGCTAATTTGGTTACAGATGTCAGAGATTGGTACAAGAACGATGTCATCGATTGTATTCCTGAAATGGAAACTCTGCGTGTGAAAGATCTGCCCAGCTTCCAGCTGACAGTAACCGACGCTGCCGATTATATGTTTCAGTACCTACGAGGGAGGCGCAAAACACTCAACAGGCTTCCTTAGTTTTGCTTAACACCTTTCAAGGGCAAGAAAGGCCCGTGTTGAGCGATCTAAAGAAACGTCAGTGTTTAGAGTGGCTGAATATAGGATTACGGGCACAAACAGCAGCATATGGAATGAAGAAACGTCGTGTTTAGAGTGGCTTAATAAACAAGAAGAATCGTCAGTGATATATGTGTGATTCGGAAGCATCACTGTATTATCTGACGAAGAACTTGTGGAATTCGCGTGGGAATTGGAGGCAAGCAATCGGCCATTCTTGTGGGCTATCCGCCCTGATCTTGTCCGAGGCAGCTGTGCCGTTCTGCCTGGTGAGTTTGTGGAGAGAACGAAGGAGCAAGGGTTTTTCGTTAGCTGGGCACCACAAATTAGGGTTTTGTTTCATCCCTCTGTGGTAGGGTTTCTTACACACAGTGGGTGGAACTCCACAATTGAGAGCATAAGCTCGGGGTGCCCATGATTTGCTGGCCTTTCTTTGCAGAGCAGCCGACAAACAGGAGATTTGTAGATGATGTTTTGAGGGTCGGTTATGAAATGAGAGAAAGTGTTTTAGGAGAAGAGGTAGAAGCGTTGGTGAGGAAGTTGATGAATCTGGAGGACGAGCAAGGCAGAAAGATGAGAAGTAGATTGAAAATATTCAAAGACAAGACGATTGCTTCAGTTGAAGTGGGTGGAGCTTCTTACAAGAATATGCACGAATTTTTAAGGCAGATGGAGATGAAAATGGGTAACTGAGACTCTGCAAGTTGCTTTGGATTCTGTATTGTCTCGTGGGTCACTGGTTGTTTTTCTTTTTATAACATTAGGGAAGATGAATTGGAGTATTCAGAAACTTCCGTTCTTTCTGAAATCACAAGTAGCAAGTAATGGCATATTTATTAATTAAGCCGATATGCTTTATGTGGGAGCTTTGTTCTCGGAAATGTATTTTTCCTTTTGGAAAGTTGTCAACCTTCTTCTCTGATAGTTTCTTTTCTAGTTTGGGTCTTCCCTTTTTTTTAGTTGGAAATTAGCAAAAATTGATTTGAAAAAGTAAGTTACCTTGTTTTTAATATTTCTTTTGTTTTATTTTTTCCATTTTCCTTAATAGGTGCTGTCAATAAAATTGATAGATAAATATGCAAGTTGGATTCTTAACAAATATCTCTAATTTCTTTTTATCTATTATCATTTGTTTTTAATTGAGTCAGCAGGAAAAGAGCCCTAATCTTAAATTACAAAAAAATTGGAAAAAACACAAATATCTCTAATCTCTGTTTATCCATTGTCATTTGTTACATAAAGTAGAAGTGATATTAATAGTGACTAACATGGTGTTAACATTTCAAATATATATTTATGCACAATTACGAAAATTGATATATTTAGTTTAATTAATATCTTTTATTTTTTTAAATCTATTGATATATATATATAAAATAATGGCTAATATGGTCTTGACACTTCAAATTCACAATAAGAATAACCACTTTCAAATCAACTTTTTCATGTTAGTAAGTCTTCCAAAATAATTTTAGGGATCAAAAACTATTTTCAATGCTAGTAAATAAGATTGTAATGACTTAGCATTATAGTAACAAATTAAAAATCATATATATTTAAATATTATTAATAAGAAAAGGAATGCACATATAAAAAATATCAATGAAAACTCATATTTCTAATGTTATGGACTTTCAAAGCTTGACATCTTTAATTCAACAATGTTCTTATGCATCAAATTTTTTGTTGAAATAAAAATGTTTTATTGTCACCCTAAATGCCCCTATTATTTCTTTTTATACACTATTTCTGAAAACATGTACTTCTTTTTATATATGTTATGTAAGAAATATAGTCATTAATGAGTACCAAACTTATTCATAGAGGAAGACCTCATAGAAGCTATGAACTTGCATTGACATTTTTCTCTTGCACAAAATATCTAACTCTACCATTCTTAAAATTCTCTGTCTCTACTATACAAATCAATTTCTAGTGGCATGAAGATATACTTTAAATTTTCATTTTACCAAGATAAGAAAATCCCTATAAGATTATTCATTTTTTGTACACGATAATTTTCTCAAGCCCTAATTTTCTTCAATTTATTCTCAAATAGTACGCATAAATAGAACAAAATCTTTGGCAGTCATGAAAAATGCAATCAATGTGAAATATGATAGATGCATGCGGAGAAGAGAATGAATTTATTTGGACACTAAGAAGCTTCACAACCTAAACAAGGATTTATTAAAATCCTTACCTATCAGAGCCCTTTCAGAACTCCTACTCTTTGCCCCACCACCACAATGCTAACAACACCAAAAGACTGTTGAAATTGTAATCCTTCTTTGTTGGATTCTGTTGGAAGAAAAAACTTAAATTTAAAATAAAATATATGCACAAACTATCTTAATCTTAAAGGTAAAATAAAAACTAAAACCTATTAACACTAATAAGATTACAAATAAATATAAAAAAAATAAAAAGAAACAAATGCTTGGGACATGTACTATAAAAATAAAATCCTCAAGAGTGGGGTTTTTCAAAAATAGGCTGCAAGGGCCAAATTCCCCACAACACCACTAGTAAAAGAAACATAACCAACCATAACCATCACGTTATAGCGAAAAGCTTTAAAAAGAACACTTTGTATACAAGAAAAGAAGAATTCAAAAAAACTAAATAAAACTTAAAAGAAGCAATAAAATATAAACGTAGCGATAAATTGGAACAAATGCACAATTCAAGTTGCATTAAGTGTGCACTGGACAATGTCGGCTTCAAATATTAAATTGGCATACAGGGAATAGTACTCCACGAATGCCACAAAACTTGTCTATGATTCTTTTGATTTTTGCTAAATAATTTTGATTTTCCTTTATACCATTACCTTTTACAACCATTGCAAAAGGAGATAAATGATTTTATTTAAATCATTTAAATATAAATATATATATATATCAACTATAGAAAATGCACACAAAGTTTTAAAATATTTTAAAATGATTGACCAATTTAAAAATATATTGCACATTAGTATCTGTCAAGGGCAACTATAGATAGAAACTAAAAAATGCACACAAAGTTTTAAAATATTTAAAAATGATTGACCAATTTAAAAATATATTGCCCATTATTATCCTGTCATGGGCAACTATAGATAGAAACTAATAAATACGGGTGTCAGAAAATGAGTTTAAAAAGAAAAAGAGATATAAAGAAAGATAAGTTTAAAAAGAGATTGTGAGAAAAAGACAGAAGTTAAAGAAAAAAAGTTATTGAGAAGAGGACGAAATTTATTCATGAGACAAGAATGGCAGGGAATGGTGAGGATAGGGTGGTGGCATCACTGAGGCATGGTGGATGTTTTAACTAATCTTTTACTTCATTTTTAATTCAATAAACCAAAGAGAGAAGAGCTTTTTCACCTAGATTAAAGCGAGGCCGAAGTGTCAACATACTATGTAAACGCACTACCTAAACATGCCCCAGCAGGTAAGTAATTTTGTCATAACCCACTGGTCTACGCGTGAAAGGATAACGATGTAAATGATCCAACATTTCCTTGATAAATAGAACAACACAACTCTTCACAACAACAATAATCAAGGGAAAAATAGTTGAATTGTTTGGGGTTGGATTATGGATGGGGTTAGAGCCAGAGGTCATGCGCTGTTACTTACTTTTCCTGCACAGGGACACATTACTCCCCTAATGCAACTAGCCAACATTCTCACTGCCAACCATTTTCTGGTAACGTTTGTTAACACAGAATTTATAGAGAAGCGCTTGAATCATAAGTCTACCGAGTACATGAGCTTCCGGAGCTTCCCAGACGGGCTTCCGCCCGATCATGTCCGCACTTTGAAGCTGCCCGAACTTTGCGAGTCCCTACAAAAGCACGCCCCATTTCATGTGGAGAATATTGTTAAAAAGCTTATGCAATCGGTCCGTGTGCCACCGCTAACAATGATCGTTACAAACGGACTATTCTCTTTCACTCAGGAGATCGCCGATAAATTTGGCGTACCCAGAGTTGCCTTTTGGACAACTAGCGCCTGCGGTTTCTCTGCCTACTATTACATGCCCCTCCTCATTGAAAAAGGTTTTATCCCACTCAAAGGTACTGAAAATATGCTCCTTTTCTTATAGGAATTTATTTAAAATAATATGTTAAAAAGATGTTTATTCTTTTACAGGATTGAACTGTCTAGTTTTTGAGTCAAATTTTTTATCTATTTTTAAGAGTAGTGGTTCACAAGAACTTATTTCTCATGAAAATAAATGGACCACTTAGCACTCATTGATCTAGGTGATGCTCACAGAGGTGAAGCACCAGGACTTTCTGGGAGGTCACCCAACCAGTACTAGTCCGGCTCAAGCACACTTATCAATTGATGAGCTTAAGGATCTTTCTAATGAATGTTTCATAAGTCACAATACTTGCTAAGGTTTTACAAATAAGATTACAAGAAAAGTGAGCTTTATCATGGAGGAAACTCCATAGCTAAGCGAGCTTAAGCTGGACTAGTACGGATGGGTGACCTGCCAGAAAGTTCTAGTGCTTCACCTCTATGAACATCACCTAAATGCAATAGGTACTAAGTAGTCCATTCATTCTCATGAAAGATGGATTCTTATGAACCAGTTCTGCATATCTAACCGTTGTGGTAATTTGGTTTCAGATATGAGAGATGGGTACAAGAACGATGCCATCGACTGTATTGCTGGAATGCAAAATCTGCGTGTGAAAGACCTGCCCAGTTTTCTGACAGTAACCGACGCTGCCGATTATATGTTTGAGTACGTGCTGAGGGAGGCGCAAAACACTCACCAGGCTTCCTTAGTTTTGCTTAACACCTTTCAAGAGCTAGAGGGACCCGTGTTGAGCGATCTGAATGCTAAATTCGGTAATAACGTCCTCTCCATCGGTTCACTTCTGCTCAGCTCTGCAGAAAGGATTACGGGCACAAACAGCAGCATATGGAATGAAGAAACGTCGTGTTTAGAGTGGCTGGATAAACAAGATGAATCGTCAGTGATCTATGTGTGTTTCGGAAGCATCACTGTGTTATCAGACGAAGAGCTTGTGGAGTTCGCGTGGGGATTGGAGGCAAGAAATCGGCCGTTCTTGTGGGCTATACGCCCTGATCTTGTCCGAGGCAGCTGTGCCGTTCTGCCTGGTGAGTTTGTGGAGAGAACGAAGGAGCGAGGGCTTTTCGTGAGCTGGGCACCACAAATTAGGGTTTTGTTTCATCCTTCTGTGGGAGGGTTTCTTACACACAGTGGGTGGAACTCCACAATTGAGAGCATAAGCTCTGGGGTGCCCATGATTTGCTGGCCTTTCTTTGTAGAGCAGTCGACAAACAGGAGATTTGTAGATGATGTTTGGAGGGTCGGATATGAAATGAGGGAGAACGTTTTAAGAGAAGAGGTGGAGGTGGTGGTGAGGAAGTTGATGAATTTGGAGGACGAGCAAGGCAGAGAGATGAGAAGTAGATTGAAAAAGTTCAAAGAGAGGGCGATTACTTCAGTTGAAGTTAGCGGAGCTTCTTACAAGAATATGCAGGAATTTTTAAGGCAGATGGAGATGAAGATGGGTAACTGAGACTCTCCACATTCCTTTGGATTCTGTAATGTCTTGTCATGGGTCACTGCTTGTTTTTCTTTTTGATGACGTTACCGAAGATGAATTGGAGTATTCAAAAACTTCCGTTCTTTCTGAAATCACAAGTAGCAAGTAATATGACATAATTATTTTTACCTAAATCGAAATTTAGCATGATGTACACCTAAGACAGAGAATTAGATGTTGTAGTATAAACAGAATTCACCAGTGATGCTGATTCGTAGCTGTCAATAAAATTGATAGAGAAATATGCAACTTCGATTCTTAACAAATATCTCTAATTTCTTTTTATCTATTATAATTTGTTTTTGATGGAGTCAACAGTCATTATAACAATTGTGATTATTCATATTAGTAGTATTTAGTAATTATTTATTTCATATATTAATAAAAAAAATTACCAGAACATGTGATCTATAGAATCAATAGTTGTAGACTAGAACTTAAAATTCTCAAATAAAAAAATCATTTATATATGTAAATTTGAGTGGCATGTAGTAGATTGGGTTCTAACATGTAATATAAGATGTCTACAATAAGTGTATCCATTTTAAAATAAAGAATCTTCTATAAATATTTAAGAGTAACAAAAAGTAGATATGTTCATTGCATATCAAATTTAAAAATAAAATATACAAAAATAAGATCTAATATGAGTAAATACATATACAAAATATCACAACTTCACATTTAGATTATGATTGAAAAACATTACATCTTGTCCAAGTTAAAATATATCTATTGTCTAAATGCCCCTCCCTCATGTACAACTACTGGGTACTTTGTCACATATAACACAGTCCAAAAAGTGCAACTTCTGGACTTCTATCAAATCTATACAAATATTTTTATATTACTTGGATTACTTGTCCAACTACTTGGATTACTTGGATTACTTCTATCAAACATTTGTAATTGTATATTTTTATATTACTTGGATTACTTCTATCAAACATTTGGATTACTTGTCAAATCTATACAAGTATTTTATATTACTATTGCCCAACAATATACAATTATTGGTACTTCTCAAATCCAACGTCAGAACTCTCTTCACACCTTTCAATCCATTTTGCTCCCACCTGGTGCATTTATTAGCTTACTTGACCTGTTATCCACTGTTACACTGAAAAAATAGGCAAAATGGGCAAACTTGTAAGAATCTCCATAAATTCACACAAACAATGCAAATTCTTACTAAAAAGAAGAATAATGTGTACACAAAAAAAGAGCACTCAATCCATGGCAACAACATCCATCCAATAAAAATCTATGGCAACAAAAGATAATCCAATAGAAATCCATGCCGATAAAACTAGCCAATCAAAATTTAATCCACAGATCATCAGTGTTAGAGAACGCCAATGAAAATTCAATCCATAGATCATCAATGTTAGAAAAAACATTCTTCAAAAAGCTATACAATCCACATGTAGAAGTAGTCTTTTTTTTCACCATAGAAGTTTTTTCAATTCTGAATAAGTTTTTTCCAACATTTCTTACAATTCTATGTAAGAACATTGCTACTACAACTTTGCAGGACCCAAGTCACTCCTCAACCAGATTAGGCATATATTCAGGTGCATATATTTCAATTCATTTTTACATTTGCATTTTGGCATATATTTAGGTGCATAAATTTCAACTCATTTTTTACATTTGCATTTTTTCATTTGAATATTTTTGTTGAAAGAACCACTTAAATCAGAGCTACATAAATCTGAAGAACTATTTTTTTTTTGTGTTTGTATCTTATTAATAATTCTATATATGAAAGAAGTAGCATAAATCCAACTTTTGTTAGTTTTTTTATTGAAAGAACTGCATAAATCTATTGAGTGTCAAGTGAGTTGTCTTTCAAAGTTCAATGAAATAACTGCATAATTCCATTGTGTCAAGTGAGTTTCCTTTCAAAGGGGGGACACAATAGACATTAATAATTGTAAACAACCACTTAAATTAAAACTACATATATCTATTGTTGCTTATTAAATCTGTGTCAAGGGAGTTGCCTTTCAAGGGCCTCTCAATGTAGACATTTCGATCCATGAAGGTAACACTAAGTGCTAAATATTACAATATTATATCAAGAGTGATCTTCTGGATACAAAACCCACACAGTTGAATCTAGCAACACACTCTTGATATACTATTGACTGTGGAAATCTAATGTCTACAATTACAATACTATTATTCTATCTATATTTGTTTTGAAAGGAAATGCAAGTAGCAATATTGATGTGATGTTCCAGAAGCACACTCTTGTTATACTATGAACTATGGAAATCTATTGTCTACAATTACAATATTATATTATTCTATTTGTTTTGATGGAAAATGCATTGATGTAATTTTTGTGTTTATGTGGTCATGTATTTTTTCAAAATAAATTGTTGTCTAGTCTATTTTGAAAGCTTAAAGCTTATCATAGAACATGAAAAATCTGGTTAAAATCATGAAAATTTTGATTAAAGGAATTTACAAAGTCTGGTTAACATCTATCTTTTTAACGTGGTTTTATTAATTTACTTTTTCTATACAATAAATATTATCCAGTCTTCATATATTCCAACATGAAAATTGCTAAGAAAAATTGAGTTCAAAGGATAAGCCCTTGACCAAAGCATAAAAGAGGGGTTAAGCTTCACTGTAATATTGAAGATGAAAGCATTTCTACAAGTCCCACTAAGATACCAAAACAAGATGAGATACCAGATCCAATTGACATGCCACAAGTGCAAGATGTGCAAGTGCGAGTTAGAGGTTCTACATCTAAGAATGCACCAACAAGTAAAATGTGGACTAAATCAGACATGGAGTAGGAAATTAAAGATCTTGAAGATAATGAGTATTCTATTCGAGCTACTACTAAGAAATGGGGTATTCCTTCTACAACCTTGTCATATTGGTTACAAGTTATCACAACTACAACAAAGAGAGGCCTGCCTACTATATTATCTAGAGAAAAAGAAATGGAGATTGTGCAATGGTGTCAAGAAATGACAGAGATGGGATATGGTCTTGAAATAAAACAATTGAAACATGTGTTGCTCATATTTGTGAGACTAGGGAAAACCCCTTTAAGAATGGTTTTCCTCGAAAGTCATGGTGTACAGGGTTTAAAAGAATACATCCAGAGTTTCCATTAAGAGTTGTAGAAGGTATAGATAGAGATAGAGATAAAATGCTTAGACCATCTACAGTAGCAACATTTTATGAGAACTTCACCAAAATTTACAAAGAAAAGTAATACAGTCCACACCAAATTTGGAATTGTGATGAGACTAGTGTTCAAGCTGGGAGAAACTGTGGAATGAGAGTTATAGCCAAAAAGGGTTCAATGAGTGTTCCCTATATAATGTCAAAGAGTAGAGAATGGATCATCATATTATTTTGTGTTAATGTTGTAGGTCAAATCATTCCTAGATTCTACCTCTTCAAAGGTCAAAGGAAATTGAAAAATTATATTGCAAGCTGTGAATCGGGATCTTGTATGGCAGCACAACCTCATGCATGGATGACCAAGGACTTTTTCCTCAACTAGTTGCATCACTTTGCAAGATCTGTACTTGGTGGAGTTTCACCTACTAAAAGGCATTTGCTTATCTTTGATGGTCATGAGAGCCATGTGGTATTTCCTACAGTTCAAGAGGCGAGAGCTTTAGGAATTGATCTTATTACATTGCTCTCTCACAGAAGCCACAATCTCCAACCTTTGGATGTAAGTCTATTCTCCTCATTTAAGAACTATTTTAAAAGTGAGAGATCGGTATGGATGGAAAAGAATCATAGATTAGAAATCAATAGATCTAAATTAGCTAGTTTGTGTAGTTCAACATTCAAAAAGGCCCTCATTCCAGATAATATCAAAGCGAGATTTAAAAAAATAGGCATTTGGTCATTGAACCCAACAACACTTATGAATGACATGAATCCTAGAAGGGCATTTCATGCTAGATTTGAGGAGGAAGGTGAAGCAATAGCAATTAAAATTATTCTATGATTTCCAGGAGTTAATGAGTCTGATATTCAAGAAAGAGTATAACAAATTCAGATAGAGAATGATGCAATTGAAATACAACTACAACATGATTCTATCACTGGCCAATAGGAACATCATTCTACCACTATTGAACAACAACAAAAAAAACAAAATTCTTCCACTAGTGAAAAAGAACAACATAGTTAGATACTATTGTTGAACGGGAACAACATGGTTTAAACATTCTTGAATAGGAACAACATGGTTTTTCGCTTGCTAAACAGGAGCAAGGAACTCAATTAAGTATTCCTACTCAAGTAAGTATACTAGAATACATCATGGAAGGGGCTAGAAACCATTATGTTAACCTAGATTTAGATAATGAGGATGTAGGATTCTCAATTCCATCTCCTCCTCCACCTCTTCCAAATACATTATTTCACTACTATGAAACAACTACAAAGACCAATGTAGAAGATGAAGAGATTTTATCAAGAGAAAATGATAACATGATGGATAGAAATATTACAAATGCATATAATATCCAACCAGAAGGTAGCCAAATGCATTCACTATCATCTTTTTCCAAAGTTTCCAAATGGAAAGGTTAATGAGAAATATTCTCATGAGAGTGGTGGCACAGTTAGGATGAGTCGACAATCTCAAATAATAACAGGAGACAAGTACATGAAAAATTTACATGGAAAAAGTAGCCAAAATGAAGGAGATTGCAGATTTGAAGAAAAGAAAAAAGGAACAGACTGATGAGAGAAAGGCTACTAGATATATTGAGAGGGAGCTAAAGGAACAAGATGAACTAGAAAATGCAATGAAGAATAAAAATAAAGAGCATTTGTCAATAATAAAAAGGTGAGAGAAAGAGAAAAAAAAGAACAAGTGAAAAGATTGAGGGAATTTGAAAAGGCAAAGAAGGAGCTAGAACAACAGAGATGTTTAAGTAATCCATTAGGTCCTATTCTCAAAAATTTAATTTTGAGAGACATGATTAACATTTATGCCCCTACATATTCATCTGTTTCCCACTTTCCAATCAACACTCAAGTTTCTATAGGCCAATTGCAAATGCCCATAACACCTTCCAAGGAGCAACCAAATGGAGGATCAAGTTCTGACATTGCAGCCACTGCTACTAATGGACATTGCTCCATTCTTCCCCTATGGATGGTGTAGTAAGATTTCCTATCAGAACTAGTATGGTTATGTGAAGAACATTGTTTTGTTATATTTTGTAGAAGAAAAACCAGCCCCCTATTTACCTATAGAGGTCCCATGAAGTTTGTATTTTTTTTGTGAGGTAGGTACATGATTCATCATGCCATGCATTTTTTTCTTCTTATTAAAATGTAACTTGAACATTATATTTTTCCAATACAATGCTTGGTCCATATCTGTATATTTATATTACTTCAATTTTTTGGTCCAAATGTGTATGCATGCTCCATATGTCTATCTATTATGTATGTACTTACAACATATAATTAACCTATATTACTAACATATATGTTTGATTAGAAGAATTAAACATATATACATGGAATAATAAAAAACAAAAACAAAATACAAATTCAAATAAAAACAAAATATGAATCCAAATATAAACTAAGAATTTATGGGTCATTGCCTTAGTGCGGTTTAAATTAACCTCACCTGAAATCAATAGTGGCTTCATCCCCCCTTTATGCACCTTGAAAATATTAACTTTGTCCTCCCTTTATGCACTTGGAATCAATAGTGAATTTATATATTACATACAAAAAATATTACAAGTCAAAGGTGTAATTTCATGAAACTATAATTACAAACTTAATGACTATCTTAAAGAAATCATTTATTCAGCGAATAATATAGCATAAAATATCTCATTAACATACACAACATATTGCATTAAAAATAAGTAATAACTAATTAACAACCCAACTCAATTAAATAATTTCTTGCATGGATAAAATATCCATAATGTAGAGAAAACATCATTCCTTCAAAGATATGGTGTGAATACAAACCTTTAAAATATCAATGGGCACACATGCAAAAAACCAGAGTGTTGGTATATTAGAAATTAAGTAATCATTATAATAGAGATCCAAGAACTAGAGTAAAGCATCAACTAATAAAGATTAAAGCATGAACTAATAAAGAGTAAAGCATGAACTAATTAATAATGATTGAAAAGTTTGATGTGGTAATGAAAACAAGTTAGGTACACAGAAAATCTAGTATATGAAAAATAGGCCTAAATAATTCTTGAATAATATATACACTAGAAAGATATTTTCAAAGGAAACAAACTACAATCTAAGATTGAAAAATTGTTTCTATAATTAAAGAGAAATGAATCTTACCCTTGGACCAATTGGCCCTCCATCGCGTGCATCTCTTAGATTTTACATTTGGTAGTTAGTAAAAATAGAACTCAAATGTAAGGAATCTAGGTTTATAATGTTTGAATGAATGTTTTTTAATGCAATAGACAAAACATGCCATTCAAAAACTTCAAAAGATACAAAGTTTATAGAACCTTACATGCAAAACCTGCATTCCAATCCATCTGGTAGACTGTTACCTTTTGCTTCAGTTGTTTTGGATCATACATATAATAAGTTGTATACTGATTAAATCCTAAGAAGTCAATTGAACCTTTAACCATTTGGGCTTTCTTTTTAAAATTTAGGCAGTCTCATCCCAACAATTTCCACTATATTATCAGGGTATTTTTCATATACAATAGGGTGAAGAAACTTGCAAAACAAAGAACTATTTATGTTATCCTTGCTACTAACGGAAATTGTGGATGGAAGCAAAATTTATAAGCATATAAAAAATCTAAGAACCATCCAAATTTTGAAGATTATTATGTGTTTGTGTTTAATGACTCTAAACCTATAATATTTGCTTAGAAAGGTAAAGAATACCTATTACCCATGACAATCTAGAATCATGGTTGAAGCCTATTAATAACTTCATAGAAATTTTTCTCTCTAAGTTTGAATCATGGATGCAAAGACAACTAGAACAAACATAGTTCTTATACAAGTAACATATATAGGAACAAAATTTTAGCCATCACAACCAATATAGAAATCCCTTGATCTTTGGGCAACTTCCATGTCTTCTATAGAATTTGTAAGGGGTTCATACCACACAAAATCTAGAAGAATACCTATCCTTCCCTTATTCTTTGTCTATGGGTATCTCCTATCATACCTTTTACACAAGGAATTTATTTATTATGACAACATGATTTTGGATTTGGACAGAAAACTAAAATAAAATCCATTATGGTCAAAACGACGACCCCAAGTTTGGAAGCTTGAATGAAGAGGAAAATAATATTCTACAAGAATCATTTTCAATGTTAAAACAGGTGGATAAATGTTCCAATTGGATTGGGACTCCCATATCCTGTAACTTCATTTAGAAGTTACCTTTATAAAAAAAAATTTGATTTGTGATTTGATTTCTTTTATTAATATCAAAATTTAAAGGTACAAAAAATCTAATGTATTTTGGCAGAAACTTCATTCACTATGCCCCTATTAATCTATTCTACATATTTAGTAATATTTAACTTTACATTAAGTCTCTTGGGCTATTATAGAAACTATTCGAACCATAGAAGCATAACATATATAGACTAGACTAGACACATATACGCTTTGGTCACTACTATCATAAAATTTATAGTATTACATTTGGAATTCAAGCCCATTTCATTGCCAAGATTTGGGCATAATTCATGCTAAAGCTTTCTAAAAAATAAGAAAAACTTGGATAAACCTGGAAATTTCTAATCCCAACCATTTCTTGATCATCTCCTCCCAGCTCTCTTTTGGAATGAATATTTCTCTATGGGTGTCAATTTTTCTATTTTTATTCTTCCTTGACTACTTCTCTCTGACCTCCTTATCCCTACTAAATTGATAAGAAATTACAGTAGACGTGAGCATTATGAAACACAATTTACAAAAAGTCTACCTCTGTATACATATCAAAATGAATCTACTAAATAAAATACATAATAGTAGATGTGAGCATACTTGTAATTGTTGCATAACATACATGATATGCGTTAGTATGGATAGAAGCTTAGTTGGCCCTTAATCCTTTGCTCAAAAATTTCATGAAATGTGCTGGCCCTTTAGGAATCTTAAAATTGTAGAGTCTCGCCCAGTAGTGGGCAACCAAAACTACCCAGTGGTAGATTAGGATTTCAAGAAGGGTTTATGAGAAGAAACAATAGAAAGAAAATAGATCCTATGGCTGCTAAATTATACCAATGAGGAGCTTACAAAAGTCAAAACCTGACTTGGATGCCATGCCCTACATATGACTACAAAACTGACATGTAATGGCATCCAAGCTAGTTTTTACATATACACTTTGCTCACTACTATCATAAAATTTATAGTATTACATTTGGAATTCAAGCCCATTTCATTACCAAAATTTAGGCATAATTCATGCTAAAGCTTTCTACAAAATAAGAAAAACTTGTATCAACCTGGAAATTGCTCAGCCCAACCATTTCTTCGTCATCTCCTCCCTGCTCTCATTTGGAATGAACATTTCTACGTGGGTGTCGATTTTTCTCTTTTTTTTTCTTCCTTGACTACTTCTCTCTGACCTCCTTGTCCCTACTAAATTGATAAGCAATAGCAGAAAACATGAGCATTATGAAACACAATTTATAAAAAATCTACCTCTGTATACATAACAAAATGAATCTACTAAAGAAAATACACATCAGTAGACGTGAGCATACTTGTAATTGTCGCATAACATACATGATGTCTAGCAGTATGGATGGAAGCTTAGTTGGCCCTTAATCCTCTGCTCAAAAATTTCATGAAATATGTTGGCCCTTTAGGAAGCTAAAAATTGTAGAGTCTCGTGCAATAGCGGCCAACCAAAACTACCCAGTGGTAGATTAGGATTTCAAGAAGGGTTTATGAGAAGAAACAACAAAAAGGACATAGATCCTATGGCTACTAAATTACACCGATGAGGAGCTTGTGGAAGTCAAAACCCAGCTTGGATGCCATGCCATGCATATGGCTACAAAACCAGCATGGCATGGCATGGCATTCAAGCTAGTTGTACAAGCTCCAATCTTTGGATGTAAGTTTATTCTCTCCCTTTAAGAACTATTTTAAAAGTGAGAGATCATAATGGTTGGCAAAGAATTATAGATTAGAAATCAACAAATCTGAATTAGCTAGTTTGTGTAGTTCAACATTCAAAAAGGCCCTCACTCTAAATAATATCAAAGCGAGATTTAAATGAATAGGAATTTGTCCCTTGAACCCAACACCACTTATGAATGACATGAATCCTAGTAGGGAATTTCATGTTGGATTTGAGGAGGATGGTGAAGCAATAGCAATTGAAAGTATTCTATGATTTGTAGGACTTAGTGAGTCTGATATTCAAGAAAGAGTAGAATGAATTCAGATAGAGAATGATGCAATTGAAATACAACTACAACATGATTCTATCACTGGCCAACAAGAACATCATTCAGCCACTATTGAATAACAACAACAAAATTTTGCCACAAGTGAATAAGAACAACATAATTCTATGATTGTTGAACAAGAACAACATGGTTTAGACATTCTTGAACATGAACAACATGGTTCTGAGCTTGTTGAACAGGAATAATGAACTCGATTACGTATTCCTACTCAATTAAGTATACTAGACTACATCATGGAATGGTCTAGAAACATTTTTTGTAACCTAGATTTAGATAATAAGGATGTACGATTGTCAATTCCATCTCCATCTCCATCTCTTCCAAACACATTATTTCATTACTATGCAACAACTACAAAGATCAATGTAGAAGATGAAGATATTTTATCAAAATAAAATGATAAAATGGTGGATGAAAATATTACAAATGCATATAATATGCAACCAGAAGGAAGCCGAATTCATTCACTATCATCTTTTCCAAAGTTTCCAAATGGAAAGGTTAATGAGAAATATTCTCATCAGAGTGGTCGTACAATTAGATTGAGTTGACAATCTCAAACAATAAGAAGAGACAAGTACATGAAAATTTGCATAGAATAAGAAGCCAAAAAGAAGGAGATTGCAGATTTGAAGGAAAGAAAAAAGGAACAGGCCGATGAGAGAAAGGCTACTAGAAATATTGAGAGGGAGCTAAAGGAACAAAAGAAACTAGAAAATTCACAATGAAGAAGCAAAAGAAAGAGAAGTTGTGAATAATACAAAGGCAAGAGAAAGAGAAAAAAAAAGAACAAGTGAAAAGATTGAGGGAATTTGGAAAGGCAAAGAAGGAGCTAGAAAGATAGAGAAGTTTAAGCAACCCATTAAGTCCTATTCTAGAAAATTCATTTTGAGAGACATGATTAACATTTATGCCCCTACATATTCATTTGTTTCCAACTTTCCAATCAACACTTAGGTTTCTAAAGGCCAATTGCAAATACCCATAACACCTTCTAAGGAGCAAACAAATTGAAGATCAAGTTCTGACTTTGCAGCCCCTGCTACTGATGGTCATTGCTCCATCCTTCCCCCATGGATGGTGTAGTAAAATTTCCCATTAGAACTAGTATGATTATGTGATAAACATTGTTTTGTTATATTTTGTAGAAGAAAAACCATTCCCCTATTTACCTATAGAGGTCCCATGAAATTTTTATTTTTTTGTAAGGTAGGTACATTATTCATCATGCCATACATTTTTTTCTTCTCATTGCAACATAACTTGAACATTATATTTTTCCAATACAATGTTTGGTCCATATCTGTATATTTATATTAGTCTAATTTTTTGGTCCAAATGTGTAGGCATGCTCCATATGTCTATCTATTATGTATGTACTTACAAAATATAATTAGCCTTATTTATTGACCTATATGTTTGATTAGAAGAAGTAAACTTATGCATGGAATAATAAAAACAAAAAACAAAATACGAATTCAAAAAAAAATAAAAATGAATCCAAATATAAACTAAGAACTATTGGGTCATTGCCTTGGTATGGTTTAAATTGACCTCACCTTAAATCAATAGTGTCTTCATCCCCCTTTATGCACCTTGAAAATATTGGCTTCGTCCTCCCTTTATGCACCTAGAATCAATAGTGAATTCATATATTACATACAAAAAATATTACAAGTCAAAGGTGTAATTTCACGAAATTACAATTGCAGACTTAATGACTACCTTCAAAAAATCATTTATTTAGCCAATAATATAGCATAAAAAAATCTCATTAACATTTACAATATATTGCATGAAAAATTAGTAAAACCTAATTAACATCCCAACTTTAGTAAAAGATTTCTTGCATGGATAAAAAATCCATAACGTAGAGAAAAAATCATTCCTTCAAAGATGTGATATGAATACACAACTTTAAAATATCAATGGGTACACATCCAAAAAACCAAAGTGATGGTATATTAAAAATTAAGTAATCACTATACTAGAGATCCAAGAAATAGAGTAAAGCATGAACTAATTAATAATGATTGAAAAGTCTGATGTGGTAAGGACAACAAGTTAGGTACACAGAAAATCTAGTATATGAAAAATAGGCCTAAAAAATTCTTGTATAACATATACATTAGAAAGATATTTACAAAGGCAATAAACAACAATATGAGATTGAACAATTGTTTCTATAATTAAAGAGTAAGGAATCTTACCCTTGGACCAATTGGCACTCCATCACGTGCATTTGTCAGATTTTACATTTGGTAGTTAGTAAAAATAGAACTCAAATGTAAGTAATTTAGGTTTATAATGTTTGAATGAATGTTTGCAAATGCAATAGACAAAACATGTGATTCGAAAACTTCAAAATATACAAAGTTTACAGAGCCTTACATGCAAAACCTATATTCTAGTCCATCTGGTAGTCAATTACTTTTTGCTTGGGTTGTTTTGGATCATACATATAATAAGTTGTATATTGATTAACTCCTAAGAATTCAATTGAACCTTTAAGCATTTGGGCTTGCTTTTCAATAAATTTAGGTAGTCTCATCCCAAAAATTTCTACTATAATATTAGGGTATTTCCCATATACAATATGATGAAGAAACCTGAAAAACAAATAATTATTTATGTTATTCTTGCTACTGAGGGAAATTGTAGATGGAAGAAAAATTTATTGGCAAAGAAAAAATCTAAGAACCATCCAAATTTTGAAGATTATTATGTGTTTGTGTTTAATGACTCTAAACCTATAGTATGAATGCTTATAAAGGTAAAGAATACCTATTACCCATGACAATATAGAATCATGGCTAAAGCCTACTAATAACTTCATGGAAATTTGTATCTTTAAGTTTGAATCATGGATGCAAAGACAACTAGAACAAACATAGTTCTTATACAAGAAACATATATAGGAAGGAAATTTTATCCATACTAGCCAATATGGAAATCCAATTATCTTTGGGCAGCTGCCATGTCTTTTGTAGAATTTGTAAGGGGCTCACACCACACAAAATCCAAAAGAATACCTATCCTTCCCTTGTAATTTGCCTATGGGTATCTCCTATCATACCTTTTACACAAGGGCTTTATTTATTATAGCAACATGATTTTGGATTTGGACATAAAACTAAAATTAAATCCATTTTGGTCAAAAAGACGATCCCAAGTTTGGAAGCTTGAATGAAGAGGAAAATAATACTCTACAAGAATAATTTTCAATGTTAAAGGGGCTGGATAAATGTTCCAATTGGATTTGGACTCCCATATCCTGTAACTTCATTTAGAAGTTACCTTTATAAAAAAAAATTGATCTGCAATTTGATTTCTTTTATTAATATCAGAATTTATAAGTACAAAAAATCCAATGTCTTTTGGTTGAAACTTCATTCACTATCCCCCTACTGACCTATCCTACATATTTATCCATATTTACCTTTGCATTAAGCCTCTTGAGCTATTACAGAAACTATTTGAACCATAGAAGCATAACATATATAGACTAGACTAGACTCATATATATGCTTTGGTCACTACTACCATAAAATTTATAGTATTACATTTGGAATTCAAGCCTATTTCATTTCCAAAATTTGGGCATGATTCATGCTAAAACTTTCTACAAAATAAGAAAAAATTGGATCAACCTAGAAATTTCTCGTCCCAACCATTTCTTCATCATATCCTCCCTGCTCTCATTTGGAATTAACATTTCTCTGTGGGTGTCAATTTTTCTCTTTTTGTTCTTTGTTGACTTCTTCTATGTGACCTCCTTGTCCCTGCTAAATTGATAAGCAATAGCAGCAGATGTGAGTATTATGAAACACAATTTTCAAAAAATTTGCCTTTGTATACATATCAAAATGAATATGCTAAAGAAAATACATAGTAGTAGACGTGAGCATACTTGCAATTGTCACATAACATACATGATATCTGGCAGTATGGATGGAAGCTTTTAATCCTTCACTCAAAAAATTCATGAAATTTGTTGGCCCTTTGGGAAGCTAAAAATTATAGAGTCTTGTCGAGTAGCGGCCAGCCAAAACTACCCAATGGTAGATTAGGATTTCAAGGAGGGTTTCAAAGAAGAAACAACAAAAAGAACACAGATCCTATGGCTGCTAAATTACATTGATGAGGAGCTTGCGGAAGTCAAAAACCATCTTGGATGTGATGCCATGCCCTGTAATACTAAGAATCTTGGGATTTCTTGAGGTTTATCTAGAATAAAATAAATGGAGAAAAACTCACACCAAAAATCAAATGTTTAATAGGTAAAATTACCTTAAACATGATTCCTTTCGTATGAAAAAAATTCTCAAATTCAATGGTCATAGAAGTAGAACTAGAGTGATGAGTGTACAATGATAGCTTACAATGCATGCTCCATCATTTTGGAGAAAACCCTAATAGGTTTGATACAAAGCATCTTCTTGTGCGATAAAATTAAAAGAGACGTCTAGAAAGGTCATATGGTTCAATAGGTTAAAAACCATAGGGTTTCCTATGTAGAGGTGTTCAATATTTGGACCTTGGCATATTAGTTTAGGTAATAACATGTTAAATTTTAGGAAGGCCATCTAACACTTTAGAAGGTGGGGTGAAAGCAATTTAGATTTAGTTATAAAAAAAATAAGGTCTAGAATGTAATAAATTAGGTTAGAGATATAGTTTATAGGGAATTGATAGATCTATTATAGAAAAATTAGTGAAAAATATAGGATAAGATTCAAATAAATTTAGGTATACCTATGTTATATAAAAACTATATTTTTAAAAAAATTATATTATTTTGAGAACATATATTTTATTGAAAGTATTTAATGATTAGATCTTTGTTGCAAAATATAAAGATACAATATAATAATAGTAAGCACTATTAATGAAAGAATGGATCAAATGGACAAAACTCTTACTAATATCCTCCAGCATAGCATGGCTAGCATGAAGGCCTCCATCACCAACCTCAAAGCCTTGGTCAATCTCCTGGATAAAGCTCTGGAGGAGGACAATGATCACATGATTGTTCTCCTGACTGATAGTGGAGGCCCCAGTTCCAGAACCCATGGGAGAAACAAGAAAAAGTCTCCACCTATCAAGAATAATATCAAAGAGCTAAAAAGTCTCATTGGCCGAATGGACAATATCCAGGCCAAAATGGAGAAGACTCTAGATGAAAAAGAAGAGGTTATGTACGTGGATGCTTAGGCAGGTTTCTTTGCTAGTTTTATGTGTTGTCTGTTGCCTTTTCGACTAGTGTTCTGTCCCTTTTGTCTCTTGCTTTATAGTCCCTTTTTGGGCAGTCCATTGTTGTGTGCCTCTTTTTTGATGTGTTGATCATTCCTTTAGATCTATTTTAAAGGGTTTCGAGTCTCTTCAAAACCTTTTTTTTTTCCAATAATCAGAACAATAAGCACTATTCAAAATGGTCGCATGATCGCAAGAGGTAAAATAATATCATGCGATCATGCGGGGAAGAGGGTAGTATCCAATAGAGAGTCCATCGAATTCGATTGAGGGGAAGGCAGACAACGATATTCAAAAAATAGTCGCTCCCATGATCGAGGTCACATGATCGCAAGAGGTAAAAACTTGCCTTGCGATCATGCAGGGAAGAGGGGAGTATCCAGCATTAAGTTCAGTGGATTTGATGGAGGGGTAGGCAGACAATGATATCCATATGGGGCCAGGTAGCAGCTTCCATCACAGAAGCAGGTGTTTGATCAGTACCAATTGTAACAAGATTTGTCACATTATGGTAAGGTTTCCCGTTAGCCCTCTCGCCCTCCACATTTTCAATCGGTCCCATTTGTACAGAAAAATTGGGTGAAGGGAAACACTGCTACCCATTTTGATCCTGATGACATAATGAAAATATTTAGTGGAAAAGTAACAGTCCAACCGGCCAAGCCTTTTTTTGTGAATCCTAGATTCATTAACGTACCGGTAAAGCCCCAGTCTGGGTTGCAGAGGAAGGAGGGTTTCAATAAGGCAGTACAACATCTCAAAGCCCCTTTTAACAATGCACATTCTATTCATGAGGTGGGAGGTAATCTCTTCTTGCCAAGACAAAGAGCTCAGGGTAGATATTGGTGCTTCCACAAGCAAGAAATACTAGACATTTATGAAGGCACACCACCGGGATCGCCTGTAGCCATATGGTATAATAAGGGGCCCACTAAAAAATAGGGAGATTTGAGGGTTACGAAGCAGATATCTAATCAACATACTGGGCAATCTCATCAGGTCACAACAAATAGAGCCCCTTTCAATCCTAAGCAACCTATTCAAGTTTGGCAGATGAAGCAGAGCACTCTTCAGAAGGCAACTCATCAGGGGTCTGAGACTCGTGATTATACATCAATATCCTTTCCAGATCATCTGCTTCAAGATCAAATTCATCATCTCCGAAATATAGCATTAATAGGTACATTTTCGAGAATAGGCTTATGTATTGATGATATTAAAATTTGGGCCTTTGACAATTGGCCAGGGTTAATTGGTGTTTTTTGGTTAAATATTGAGTTGGGTTATTTTCTTGCTAAATTTGAAAACTTTGTTATGATGGATGGGATATACAAGATCAAAAGTTGGTTCTGCAAAGGAGTTGGACTCTTTACTATAGTATGGAGCCCTAATCTAAAACTAAAAGATAGAGCTCCACTTTTCTTCCCCATTTGGATTGCCTTGCCAAACTTGCCTTTAGAATTCAGAGATCTAGACATAGTAGAAATCATTGCTAATTAGCTTGGTATCTTTGCTAAGCATGACCTAATACCATTTGAGGTACCACATCGAGAAGTTAGAGTGTGTATCCTTCATGATGGGACTTCTAAATTGCCAAAATGTATTTCCCTAAAATCCAAATGGGGGAAGTGGGATCAAAAAATTCATCTTCAAAATGAGGAGACTATCATGTTATATCAGCATCAATTAGGGCACTTCATAACTCATTGCCAATCCCAGCCATTAACCCAATTGAGGGTATGTGATAACTTCTGTACAAATCCTTTCCAGTGCTCCATATCACATATCCCTTAGTAAGCAGAATTGAAATCTTCTTCACCATACTCTGTTGAAGTGCTACCTAACAAGATTTACCCATATGAAGCTTCTATCTACTTTTATTGGGCTATAAGTATCATTATGGTGTTCTTGAGTGCCTCCAAGCAGCTTGCCTTATTAGATTGGAGTAAATCAGAAGACTCAAGTTTCAGTCAGGATGACATAGTACAACACTTAATGTTTTCAGATTCTCTTGCTACAAATCCAATTACAAATGATGTGTTTGATAAAGAGGTGTTGGTAAATCTGCGAGCTAGGAAAATTTCAAAAGAGTTATTGATAGAACTAGCTACCAAAATAATATATGAAATAGCAGAAGAAGAGGGGATCCTTCAGTATGAAGGTGTGTACAACAAACAAGATCAAAATAAATGCCTAAGTGATGGTTTTACTACTATTCCAGTAGAAGAGAATATGCAACCGCTTGAAGAGCATCAGATTCTAAACATGCACCAGCCAAGTGACAACAATAAGGCTCGAGTGGTAAATGAGCTCAGTATGGATTCTAAAGGCTATTCTTCTTCAGATTCTACCAGTCAATCTAAGGGGAGAGTTAATGGGCAGAGAGAAGCTATATCTGTCAACCATAATGAAGACTATAGCAATGCAGCTAGTATGTTGGTGCCTCCATTTGAATTAGAGGAGACTATTCACTCCCGCATTGTAGAATGGATACAGAATAACACATTTCCTCCATCAGAGGAAAACCTAGCAGGATATGACCAGGAATTGCATGATGATCCAGATTTGGCTATTGATCGGACTAATCAGGAAATATGTGATGGCCCAAACAATACCACTTGTGTTGTAGGAGTAGGTCCTATGGATTTTGACCCTAATATGTCGCTATCAATTGAGCTATCACCATTACATCAAGCACAAGCCAAGGCTTCACCAAAAAAAAGAGGTAGAAAGCCCAAAAGTACTATAGTCAAAGAAGAAATTGAAGCTGGAATTCAATCAACACTGGATGGGAAGTTCACACCTTCCAAAATATTGACGAGGAGAACAAAAGGTTCTCCTTGTCAGTAATGAAGATAGCATTTTGGAATGTCAGAGGACTCAATGCCTCTAACAAAAGAAATAGAATCAAGCTAGAAATTGATTCCATAAAAGTGGATATTATACTACTTCAAGAAACAAAGATGTCAGATGAGGTTTTTAACAAAACTTTTGGGAAATGGACAAAATGGAATGTTGTTCATAGTCCAGCGATAGGTGCATCAGGTGGGCTGGCTATCCTCTGGGATACTAATCTTTTTCAAGTCCAAATTATTGAGAAGAAAGATAATTGGCAAGCCATCAGATTGGAATGTTTTGATACTAAAATGCTATTGTTTAATGTTTACACGCCCACAGCAACCCAAGACAAATTGAGATTGTGGTCAAAGATTACTTAGTTTTTTCAACTTTAAATCAGACACGCATATCATATTGGGGGGGGATTTTAATGCCATTTTAAAACTGTAAGAAAAAATGGTTGGAATTTGTCCACCAATGAGGACAATTCAGGACTTTGCAAATTTTGTTGAAGATAATGGCCTAATGGATGTTGTGCCATCAAATGGGTCATTTGCATGGACCAACAAAAGGGCAGACTTCTCTCAAATAGTGATTAGATTAGATAGATTTCTCCTCTCCCAATGCTGGAAATTAGTCAATGTTACATTTCACTCAGAAATTCTACCACAACCAGGTTCAGATCATTTCCCAATTTGTCTGCATTTGTACACGATAGTAACACAACAAGATTTCCAACATAGACCATCATTCAAGTTTGAAAGAATGTGGTTACGCCACCCAAGTTTTTTGAATTCACTTAAGCATTGTTGGAATTCAGTGCCTGCGATAGATGGAACTAAAATGTTCCAGTTTGCACACAAGATGAAGCTCACCAAATAGTGGATCAAGAAATGGAATGAGATGATATTGAAGAATATTTTTAAAGAGAAATAAATAGTCAAGGCCAAATTAAAGGACATATATAACACTATTATAAAAAAAGGGATGAATAATGACTCCTTCGCTACTCAGAAAAGTCTAGTACAAGAGTGGGAGGAAATATGCAGCAGAGAAGAGGAATACTGGAGGCAGAAGTCAAGAGAACTTTGGCTAAAAGAGGGGGATAGAAATACAAAATACTTTCATGCGTCAACTAAACTAAAAATAGCGAGCAATCATATTCTCTCTATAACCAAAGCTGACAATGGCATCTTATTGTCAGAACCTCAAAGCATACAAGATGAAGGGGTCAAATTTTTTCAAAATTTGTTAGCCCCTCCTGCCATTGCTTGTCCACTACCACCTCCAATGGAGGAATTGCTAGAGGCAATCCCGAACATGATCTCAACAATGGAAAATTTAAAACTTATGGCTCCATTTACCATTCAGGAATTAAAAAAAGTGGTCTTTTCCTTGCCTCTGAATAAAGCCCCAGACCCAAATGGCTTTACTGCTCTATTCTTTCAAGTATAATGGGACTGGATTGGATGGGAATTATTGGATGTTATAGAAGAATCAAGGACCAGGAAGACCATGTTGAAAAACTTCAACACCACTAATATAGCCATTATTCCAAAAGTTCAAAATCCAAAGACATTTGCAGACTTTCGACCGATATCCTTATGCGATACTATCTATAAAATCATCACAAAGGCTATTTATTTAAGGATGCAGTACCTTATCCCTAAGATTGTCTCGCATCCACAAGGGGGCTTCGTTCTAGGTAGAGAGACAATGGAAGGAGCTCTAGTGGCTCATGAAGTTCTTCATTCTATCCACAATAGTAAATCAGCACATTTTGTTATTAAACTGGACATGATGAAAGCATATGATAGAGTTAGCTATGATTTCCTCATCAAGGTCCTACAAAAATTTGGATTTTTAAGAAGTTGGTGTAAATGGGTAAAAGCTTGTGTTTCGGGTGCATCTTTTTCAGTTTTGATAAATGGTGTTCCGGTGAGTTATTTTTCATCTACACAAGGAGTTAGGCAGGGGGATCCTTTATCACCAGTCTTATTCATTTTAATGGCAGAGACATTTAGTAGGTTCATACTTCGGAAGAAAGCGTCAGGCAAGTGGCTGGGTGTGCAAATTGGTCAAACAAATATTTCAGTGACTCACTCACTTTTTGCTGATGATACATTATTATTTGGTACATCAAACATCAGGGAGGCTAGGCAAATCAAAGAAACCTTGGACTTGTATACTAGAGCATCAAATCAGAGAGCTAATCCTCTCAAATCCAAGATATATCTATTTAATACAAATCAAATTGTATCTAATAAAATTGTTAACCTTCTTGGATTTTCAGTGGATTCCCTTCCATTAGTCTACCTTGGTATCCCATTTTTCATGGGGGTAAATAAAATCAGTTATTGGACACCAATCATCGAAAGGATTAAAGCCAGGGTGGTTGCATGGAAAGCAAGGTGGCTGTCTCTCTCAGGTAGAATACTTTTAATCAAAACAGTTCTCTCAGCAATCCCCAATTATTACTTATCAGTCCTCAAGGTTCCTATGTCAGTCATTCAAAAAATTCAAAATCTGATTAGAGATTTTCTATGGTCTGGGAACATGAATAGAGAAAAGAAAATCCCTTTAGTCTCGATAGAGAAATTGGCACAAGTTAAGCAGCTAGGTGGGGCAGGGATTCATGATCTACAAAAGTGGAACATAGCATTTGGGGGCAAATTAGTATGGCAAATGTATTCTAAGCCACATAATATTTGGTGCCAAATTATGCAAGCCAAGTACTTAGATGATTCTAACCCGGCTAGAATTATATCAGTATTTGACCCCCCTAAAGGGTCAGCCATTTGGGACTTCATGATCTCTTCCAGAGATTTAATATGCAAGTATATTACATGGGAAGTCAATAATGGTCAATCAGTCAAGTTTTGGCGTGACTCATGGAGTGGGGTACCACCTTTGATTAGTAAAAATGACATTGGAATGGAGGATATTATCTCTATAGTAGAAAATGTTTGGGGTATTCACTTAATTGGATATGTATCTGCTTTATGCCTGCACTCTAGGAAAGTAATTTGGAAAGACCCCCAAGAGCTACCTCTCTCACCACAACAGATTCAACTATTTCAGAAAATCTTGTCTCAAAGACTGATCTACTTATCAAACTTGGAGGATAATTTGATTTGGGCACTAGGGGTAGATGGGAATTTTAATATTAAGGATGGATATAAACTTATTCAGCAGAGAGACGCAACCAAGAAACCATCCTGTGCTTATTCCTTCTATTAGAATAATCTAACATTACCAAAAGCAGGATGCTTTTCTTGGCTAGCTGTGAATAATAGGGCATTAACAAGCGAGCAACTTCAGAGACTTAATATAGCTCAGCCTTTTAATTGTCTGCATTGTGATAATCATCAAGAAGACACAGACCACCTATTCTTAAAATATGAATTTTCTCAAGAATGCTGGCATTTTGTCCTTAGAAAGTTACAATATCCAACTCCTCTTCCATGCAAGCTAAGGGACCTGTTTGACTCATGGCCACAACTATATTCATCCTCCCTTTTTTAAGAAATTTGGAAGTGCACTCCAGCAATAGTGGTATGGGCAATTTGGTGGGAGAGAAATAAAAGAATCTTTCACAGACAATTTTCAGCAATCCAAGTGGTCACAGCTCAAATAGAAAGATCGATATCAGAACTAGTTAATGTCAGCCATAATAAGCTTAAACATAATCTAATTATGACATCATGGGACTTGTTTATATTGCGAGAGTGGAAAAAAATACATGCTCCCTTTGGGTGGTGTTATCAACCAAAACCAAACAAAATGCTGAACATAGAAGGGATTAAGTGGATGCCACCATCCAAAGGGTTTAGCAAGATTAACTTTGATGGCTCTTCAAGAGGGAATCCAGGTAAATCAGGGGTGGGAATTTGTATCCGAAATTTTCAAGGAATATTACTAGTAGTAAAATGTTGCCCGCTTCTTGATGGCACAAACAATATGGCTGAGGCCAAGGCATTATTAGAAGGTCTAATATTAGCAAAAAATGGAGGCTTCCGATAGATTCAAATAGAGGGAGATTCAATAGTGATTATATCTACATGTATAAGCAGAATATCCCATAACTAGAAACTATCATACATCCTTCAGCAGATTTGGCTATTACTGGATTCATTTCAAGAAGTTCAAATCTCTCACACGCTTAGAGAGGGTAATAGACTAGCAAAGCATCTGGCCAACAAAGGTTGTGATGGGTATGAACTGGTGGCTATTAATGATGATTGCTTTATTAATCACGATGCCAAGTTGAAGGAAATCTATAGTCGAGAAATAGTGTCATGTGCAGTTGATGCCTCAAATGTCTGGATGTGAAGTTTGTTCTTTAACAGATGCATATCTATTTCCCCATCTGCAAGTTCATCGGAACACATGTGTTTGTGGTTGTGAAAGTTTAATCAATGTACTATTGGTAGAATCCCAAGTTCCAAAAATGGCATTGAAACTTATGCA
>BSBK01002861.1:37500-60000 GCA_027943335.1 Chamaecyparis obtusa
GGCGCTTCTACAAGTCACCTATAGAGGCTTTTCATCCCTCTGCTATTATGCAGATCTGAGGTTCTCTCTTCTGCCCACGTAGAAGATCTAGTGATATTTGGGGGGGCATTTTAGCAAATAGGGAATTTTTTTAATTTTTTTAATTTATTTTTGAGGGGGGGGAAGGGGCATTTTAAATTTCAAAAAGAGCATATTATTTCACTAAAATTATAAATCATCTATTTATGCCTCTTTTGAATATTTTACATGCACTCCTTATAAAGTGCCATATTAAGGGGAGAACCAAATAATCTAGGAGTAATCTTGGCATGTTTTATGTTTTTAATTTTGTTGGTTGAAAGTGATCATGCTCTCACAAACGATCCCTTCCATTTGAGTATTATGAAAAATTCTTCTAATAAATGGAAAATCAAATGTGGATGTTGTGGAAAGTATAGGCATACAACTAAAGAATGTTGGTTTTGTCAAATTGAGGAAATGTACCAAATTCTTCTCAATCATGGCATTGCCTTACCCAATTCTCCAGCTCATATAGAAACACCATCTAGTCTCACTTGTCCATCTAGTAGGACACCGTCACTTATTGCCACATATAAATCTATTGTTCACTCATCCATGAGCTCCATAGATTCTTTGCATCAGGTATTTTCTATAGTCATACTAGATCCATCACATTGGGATGCATATCTATCAGACATAGCATATTTGTTCAAGTAGAGTTCCTTCTTGCAAATTTGAATGACGACATTGTAGACATTTGTCTTCTATTTAGTGATGAATTTCATGAAGTTACGTCACCATTACCATCTTTGGACATTTCTCTTACCTTGCCTGCATCAGATCCTATTGTGACAAATTGTGTAGAAATTCATGAGTTGTGATACCCAACTTAGTTATCTTCATATGTACTAGTATCAGATTCACATCAGTCCAGATATGACCATATATTCAGGGTCCCTATTGTATAATATTGCATGGTACATGATCAGTAATACATCAACATTGGCTTGGATATATTTAAGAATCATTTGGAGGCATCACTGGCATCATTTCAGTCTTTGGGTTATGTGCAACATTTAGAAACATTCATCTTTCTTTTTACACATTTCTATATAGAATGGGAAGAAATCTTGCACATATTTATGGTGTTGTTTACTCCCAAGAAGAGGAATTTTGTTCAACATTCATGGATCATCTTTAGCATCTAGTGTTGATAATCTACCATTAGTACATGGAGTTCATCACTTCATATCTTTTGATGGGGTCATATGATCTTCTCTACTTTCTCTCCTGTGGGGAGAACACATTTTACGTTGTGGTAGAAGTAGTCCTTGGGGGATTACCATGAGTCCTCCTCCTCCTCCTGCTCCTCCTTCTTAACTTTTGATTCAACCCAATCACTCACATATATATGTACGCTTCTTTCTTCACCTTAATGTAGGTCAACTTTGGCTCTAAATTTGTTATTGTGCTTCAATTTTATATATTAGATTTTTGACAGATCTACAATAAACATGATTTGGGTTCAAGTAAAATTAATACTCGTATTTATATTTTAATAAATCTACATAAATATTCTAAAATCATATATGGAATGGCTTGAAAATTCTTTCAAATTTTTAGGCACATGCACATCTAATCAATTATTATATGTAAGACAATGTCAGTAAAAATGAGGGGAAAAGGGGAAATTATATCTATGGACTTTTATCATTGTAAGAAAATGAAATACACATGGGTGAGGATTTATGGTTTTTCATAACCTGTTGATCTCATATCTAGTGTGTTTCACTAGTTTATGTGTGGAAAGAAAAATATGTAAATATCCAAGCCAATGTTGATATGTGACGGATTATGTACCATCTCAATCAAAACTTCTTGAATCCTTCTCTGTTGGTGTTACTCCCATAGATCTAGCTTGGCCCCTTCAGATTTGAAATTATGTGGTGCTCTCACCCCTCCTTTAGAGATCAAGTGAAATCCTGGTGGGCCACTAACATCAAAGGCACCACCATGTTCAGGATTGCCCAGAAATTGGAAATTATTAGAAGAGAGGTCAAGGGCTAGAGTAAACATATCTTTGGTGATTTCCATAAAGATAAAATGGAACTTACAGGAACCTTAGAGTCCCTCCAAGCCCAGTTGAATACAGGAAGCCCCCACCCTAGATATAGGTGGAAGAGGAATCACCTCGACACAAATGGTAGGAAACTCTGAAAAAAGAGGAAATCTACTAGAAACAATGATCCAAAATACATTGGCTTGCTAAAGGGGATAGAAACACGACCTTCTTCCATAGGTCTGCCAGCAATCACAAAAGAAGAAACACCATTAATGCTATTAAGGATGAGGGAGGGAATGAAGTCACGGAGAAGAAAAAAATCAATCAAGTTGCGAAAAATTATTTTAAGGGATTGTATTCGAATGAGGGACAAATGTGCCCATTCAGCACCCAAAATCAACTCTTGGACCACATCCAAAGTGCTATAACTCATAGTGATAACGACCAGCTCATGAAACATGTGTCTGATGAGGAGGTTAAGACTACGATTTTCTCTATGGGAGCCTACAAAGCCCCGAGACCTGATGGATTCCCCCTGGCCTTCTTTGAGGAATACTGGGATGTTGTGGGACTAGATGTTACCTGTGCTGCCAAAGATTTCTTTCAGAATGGGGTGAATCCTAAGACAACATAATAAAACCTTTATTGTGTTAGTCCCTAAGCATGACAACCCCACCTTTATGTTGGATTTCAGGCCCATCAACCTTTGCAATACGTTCTACAAGATTCTCACTAAGATCTTGGTCAACAGAATGAAGCCCCTACTGGATAAGATTATTAGCACTACTCAAAAAAGTTTTGTTTCGGGAAGGTAGATCCTTGATGTGGCCATATCCACTCATGAAATCATCCACTCTATGGACACAAGAAATTTTCTAGGTATGTCCTTCAAACTCGATATCTCTAAAGCCTATGATAAAGTTAATTGGTCATTTTTGCTAAAAATCCTTGCTAGGATGGTATTTAATGAGAAGGTTGTCCACATTATCCAATAATGTACTCAAACTGTTAGCTTCTCTATCTTGGTCAATGACACCCCTAGTAGTTTCTTTAAACCTGAAAAGGGGCTCAGGGAGGGAGATCCTCTCTCCCCCTACCTATTTATTATGGTGGCTGAAGTCCTCAGCAGGAATCTGACTATGCTATGCTCTACGGGGAGAATTAAAGGTGTCAAACCTACTTCCACTCTACATTAGGTTATTTTGGAGCAATTTGTGGATGACACCTTCCTCTTTGGGTACTCTTCGGTGATTGAGGCCAAACAGTGGAAACAAGTTCTAGAAAATTATGCCTAGGCTTCCGGACAGTGTAATAACTATCAGAAAAGCTAAATGTTCTTCTTCAATACTCCCATGGAGATACAAAATAGAGTGCTTCAAATTATGGACTGTCAATTGGCTTTGCTCCCTTCTACCTACCTTGGCCTCCCCCTCATAGCTAAAGAGATGTCCCAGGAATTCTGGAACTCCATCCTAGAAAGAACCCAAAGGAAACTTGCTGGATGGAAAGGGAAGATCCTAAGAAATGCTGGTAAACTTCAATTGGTGGCTTCCACTCTCTAGGGGATCCTCATCTACTTTTTGTCTCTCTTCAAGATCAAAAGTAACATGGCGAATAGATTAGAAAAAATTCAGAGAACTTTCTTGTGGGCTGGCTCTGAAGAAAAAAGAGGATGTCCCTGGTCAATTGGGATATTGTCTATCTCTTGAAAAGTCTAGGTGGTTTGGGCCTAAGGAGAATTGGCTTGATGAATAGAGCCCTTACCACGAAAGAGGCCTAGAAACTCATAAAAAGGAAAGTGGATTGGTGCAAAATAATGGAAGCTAAGTACCTTCAAGGACATCCCTACAGGATGATGTATCATGATAACGACCTCCCCAATGGCTCCAAACTTTGGGTGAACATCTGCAAATGCAAAACTATGCTATCTAAAGGTGCTTTATGGCAGCTTGGAAATGGGAGATCCATTAGATTTTGGAATGACTATTGGATTCTGAACTACCCTAACCTTGGTACTAGATTCAACCCCCTCATGGACTACCTCAGGCATGTCCTTAGCAACAGAACTTCCAACTACTTTACTAGAGGGAATTGGAGGGATATACCTAATCTTGTCAGAGATAGACCAAATCTTCAATATTTGGCTAATGAGCTCATGGAAATCATGATGAATGTCAGAATCTTGGGTCTTAGTGGCCAAGATTCCATCATTTGGGCCCCTACCCAAGCTGGTACCTTCTCGATCAAAACTGCTTACGACCTACTTTTGAAGGAAGAGAATAATTTGGGGGACTGGACAATGGTGTGGATCCCTCAGCTCACATCGAAAATCAATCTCTTCTGGTGGACCCTTATGCATGGTAAAATCTTAACTTAGGAAAACCTTATAAAAAGGGGCTTTTCGGTGGAAAGCAAGTGCATCCTATGCAAAAAGGAGGAGGAAACGGTGAACCACCTATTCATACACTGTGAATACACTACTAACATTTGGCAGGAATTCATTGGCAAGTTAGGAATCTCATGGGCTTTGGGTAATGATGTCCACCAATTCACCAACTGGAGATCCCCCTCCAATCATCCCCTCCTCTAGCTCCTTTGGCGTATTGTGCCTCCTCACATGTGCTGGACTATTTGGAAGGAAAGGAACAACAAGATATTCAGGGAGTCTAGTAACTTGCTTGAGACTTGTCTCTATCTTGGGACCAAGCTCCTTTGTGAGAATGCTAGTGCAGCTAAGTGGAAACTTCCTTCAACATCCCCCTCTACTAGGGAAATCAAAGTGGTGGATAAATGGAGCCTGCTGACTAGCTTCTCCAAGTTTGATGACTCCAAGCTGATGGCTAGAAAAGCTACTAGATGGGCTACCCCGCTCAAAGGCTAGACCAAATTCAACTTCTATGGGGCAGCTAATAATCTCACTGAGGGTGGGGGAGGTGTGCTAAGAGACCATAATGGCACTTGCCTCTTGCTTATGCGGGGCCGCTCAATAACTGTACTATCAATCAAGCTGAGGGCATGGATCTTCTATGGGGGATTAAATTTTCCATCCAAATGAATATTAGATTGCTGGAGATTGAGGGGGATTCCAAAGTGGTGGTGGAGGCTATCAAAAGTGGAGCTAATGTAGGGTTGTGTGTTAACTCCATTATTCTGGAAATCTAGGAGCTCCTCAACAATCTCCAATATACGACTATATCCCACATGTACAGAGAGGGAAATGTTGTGGTGGATTTGATGGCTACTATTGGTCTCAAGAAAACCAAACTAAGTAATTGGAAGGTGGTGAGTGAACTACCTAAGGTGACTTAGCAACTGATCGGAGGGGAAAATATGATACCACTAATATTTAAAATGAGTCAGGCTATCATCCTTGCTAAAGGCCCTACCTTGATTACGTGTCAACGCAAGTTGATGATTTTTGTGATTATGAATAAGAATGCCCAAAACCCCATAAAGGATCATAATTTCCTTTCATGCGAATACATGTGGAAAGATAGCTATCCGCATCAGCAGGTTTTCTTGGCTAACAAGGACACTAAGTGTAGCTCTGATGTAACTGCTAATTATGGCACCTGGAGATCCAATGGATATAACCGTGTGGAGCCTGGCTCCCAAAAAATATCCCAAGGCCAGCCTTTTGAGTATAATTTTCTCTCGAAAGGGCTAATTCAAAACAACTGGTTTTATGCCCTTTTTCATGAAGCTTGGCCCTTTGATTCTCAGAAAATTTTGGTGTAGTATAAGGAGATTATCGACATGGAAGGCAATACTTTACCCATTGAACCAGATAAGATTGATGAGGCTTTCACCTCTGACCCTCTGGTGACCCACTATTGTAAAGAGAGTGGTATCTGGGGTTTGATGGAGCACATCAAGGGGGGACACGATGAGAAAATATCTAAGCAGTTCATCTCAACCTAGAACAATAGGAAAGTTTTTGTTGGGGGCATTCACTTCCAGATGAATGAGGAGGTCATTGCTAAGGCGATGGGGCTCTCTTTGGAAGGAAGAAAGTATAAAAAAACCAATAGGATGCCAAACCCTACCAGCCTCAGCCAATTCTTTAGAGTAGGGGAGAAACCTGTGAAGAAGTCTGGGGGTTTCAACTGCGAGGAGCTTCTAAAATTCTGGCCCAAGTTGTGCCTCATTGTGATGAAGTATTTCACCCTGGAAGGTAAATTTACAGTATTCTACTATTACCATTTACCTTTCCTCAATCACATTAGAAATAGGGACCTCATATCCATTCAATTTTACCTCCATCCATTGAAAGAAATATCTTGGATATTAGGGAAAACCCTAAAAAATTGACCCCTATTCTCCATCAAGGTCTCCTGCTCTGTCTCTATCACTTCCATAAGGCTATCTACCCTCCGCCCCAACCTCCCCCGATTATCATAGAGGTCACCCAGGAGTATTCCCCTTTGAAAACTGACGATCCCTCTCATTCCACCTCCCACTCTATCCGTGAAATTCAGGAGATGGATCTTGTCCCTAAAGATGATAAAAGCCACAAAAGATGTGTGAAAAACCCTTTCAAAAGAGGGGAGGAGCTTGAGGAATCCTATGTCTCTGTGTCCTTAGATACTAAAGATTTGAAGGAGTCTGACAGTACCCCTGAGACTGAAAGAAAGCCCAAAAAATGGAGGATCTTGGATAGCCAGGTCAAGTTGGAGGTGGACTTAGGGGGCTCTAGTCACCACCGGTCTAATAGAATTGCTAAGGAGCAGTGCCAAACTAGAATCAAGGAAACGGCTTCGAAGGAGAAGTCCCTGTCATAAAAATAATCCCATACCACTGAGTCGGTTGAAGGCTCTTCTGATGATCACCTGAGTCCAAACAGGACTAGTACCACTCCCCATCTCAACCCCCAGCAAACCATGGAAACTCCCCGTAGCACTACCCCCGCCCCCGGCCTCCCCTCATGATTGTCAAATCAAGTCCCCCACTACCAAGCACAACTTTGTGCCTCTAGATGGCAATGAAAAGTTTAAGGGCACCCTTAAGCTGAAGTTCTTTGATTTGGACAATGAGATTGTTGTCTTCAAATAGGACATGCAGGAACTCAAGCACCGTATTATGCTGACTAACAAGCTTTCCCTTAAGCTCATAAATGCTTCACCTATGACCCTTTTCACTATGCAGGAAAAACTGGCTGGTGGCAAACTGGAGGCTAATGAAGACAATAAAGATCTCTTCCTATTCCTACAGGAAGAGTGGGCCATGACCCTGATGTCCAAACATCTAGGTGGGAGATCCTAGTTGTTGTTGATGTCATGAGGTTTTTATTTTTGATTGGGCATGGCCCTAAGTTCTCTATGTTGGTTTCTTGTGTTAAGGTTAATCCTCCTAATTCATTGTCTAGCCCTGCATGGCATGATACTGCTCATTTAATTGCTACTACTTGCTTAAGATACTCTGGTTCGATCTTTTTGAAAAGAACTACTTTGTTTCTTTTTGATAGAGGCAGATTAGTGTATGCACCCTAAAATGGTCACCTAGACTTTGGACCCCATTCTTCAATTTATCAATTTCTTGAATCAATGCTTTGCAATATTTTCAAATTAAATCAAATTCCTTGATCAAATCCTAATTCTATCATTTATTTGATTATATTCTATGGGCTAACCATTTTAACCTAAGTCTTTATTTAATTAAAAGGAATTCCCTCCCCTTTTATTAAATAAAAAGCCCCCACTTCCCTCTTATCCTAAGTTGCACAAATAAAACATTATTCATATTTTATAAAAAGAAGAAAAGGCCTTTTTGTCTCACATGAGGCACAAAAGTCAACACTTCTTTCCCATTGGACGAGACTTGTGCACATGGATTGAGCCCACTTTCAAACCCCACCCAGGATCAAATCTTTTTCCTTTTAATCTCCATCATCCATTGATTCTCACTTTCTATAAAAGAAGAGCTCTCGTCTCATTCTAGGATCCCAATTCTTTCAGACTAATCTTATGATCCACTCGAAGGCTGTAAGCTCATCTAGTAGCCTCCTGTAGTAAGTGAGGTCTCCGCTATGGGGCTGGTTGATAAAACTTGTATACCTATAGATGTAGGGGTCTCTCTGCTCCTGAGGTTGAACTCGTGGTCGCACAATAGCTATGTGCTCCCACTCCCATATGTGCATGAGAACAACCCCACATGCCCAAGTCCTACTATCCCTGTACACTATCTCATGCATCTCGTGGTACATATCTGCTAAGATAGTTGAGCCCCATGCCATCTACCTCGGATGTGCTACCAAATCTACCACTGACCTGCCCCAACCTAGTGGGAACCCTCTCTAGCTTCTGTTAGTAACCAAGGCATGTGCTACTATTGAGTACACAATACATGGAACCAGATAATCACGACCATACTCCTCTACCAATCAGTCCCATCTGAGATGTTTATCAATGATGGTCACATCCTAGAATAGGTCCTGGATGGCCTATCACCCCTTTATCAGAGTCTGATCATAGTATACCTGTGCCAACAAAAAAATCATGTTAGTTATCATCATATGGAAACATTACATTTATGAATATTTATAAACATGATTATACTCACTAGATCTCCATGGCTGGGTATCCGTTGGATCTGATAGATGTCCTCTAATGTGATCGATGCCTCTCCAATCGGCAGTTGGAAGGGATTGTGGTCATTATGCCATCTCTCGACCAATGCCATCAGCAAGCCACGGTCTGCCTGTATATGGAGCATATCCAAAAGGAACCTGAATCCCATGCTAATCAGATCATCTCTATAGGAGTATCTAAATCCCTTACGCAGTGTAGCCTAGTCACTCTTGGTGCTCTGATAATGAGCATTGAAAAATCCTCCTACAAGCCATCAACCCGCCAACCAGGTGTCAGAACATATCATGATGGATGTCTAAAAATAGTACAAGTAATATCAAACACAAATATTGTCTAGACCCATGTCAAATTATTCAAATTAAAAACATGTGATATTTCCTATTACACTGGTGTGATACTATTTTTTGATATTGTATCGTTGGATACTTTCCTCAATAGCAGTATGATACTCTTTTCCTGTATGATAGTTTGCACAAGATCGCATGATGTTTCATCTAGTATCATGTGATACTGGATTGAACAACTGTGCGACACTTTGTGGACCCATAAACTATTGGATGATATAGAGTATCAAAGGTGTGCGATACTTTAAAACTATCGTACGATGTTTCGAATGCATATAATTTGAAATATTAAAAAATGTGTTATAAATGCATTAAATGACTCAAAAGGCTAGTTTTTCTGAAAACTTACCAGTGCACCATAGGAGGAGGCCGGTTGTGCAACCGACTGCACTCGAATTGATGTGTATGGATGGGAATCACTGCCTGCTAAGCCATAATCTTTCTCTAAGCTCTCCAAGTTCTCAAAATCACAATAGGAAAAATAACTTTGAAAATGACCTTTTTACCCCTTATATAGCATTTTGACTTTTTGACCCAATTTTCAAAACCTCTCAGAATTTCATGAAAATTGCACCCCTGGCTAATGTCGATGTCCTGGATCCATTTTTGGGATCAAAATCAAAATATGAGTTCATCTTGATAGTCAAAATCACAATCCACAATTTTCTCCTTCTTCTATGTAGTTGGCTGACCATTTGAGGCCTGATCCTTTGATCTTGCCTGGGGCTTCTTCATTTCTTCATCCCCATTTCTCTCAACCTTTTAGTCTCTCATTCATTTTCATTCACTTCATCTCTTTGAGGTTTGACTTCATCTTTATCCTATATCTTTCTCAGTCAAACCTAGTCAAACTAGGGCATATCTTCACTGCTTAATGGTTATTCTATCATTTTTCATCTTCAATTATGATTTCTTATAGTTTGATCAAATTTATCAATTTACTATTTCTCCTTTATCTCATTTCAATTTTGATCACGAGGGGGTAGTACCTATCAAACTTCAATCCTTGATTCAGCTTTATCAAACCTTGCTTGAGACTTTACAATTACCTATTTACAGGGGTGTTGGCCTTGTCTTTTTCAATCAGCTTATCTTTGTCCTGATGTGTTCCCATCCATCAAACACACATCTAGGTTGTTTTGTGATCCCAAATCGATCTCACATTTCAACTTCATTCTTTGACTACATGTGATCCCAAATCGATCTCACATTAGTCAAAGAGGGGCAAATGTATGCACCCTAAAATGGTCACCTAGACTTTGGGCCCCATTCTTCAATTTATCAATTTCCTGAATCAATGCTTTGCAATATTTTTAAATTAAATCAATTTCCTTGATCAAATCCTAATTCTATCATTTATTTGATTATATTCTATGGGCTAACCATTTTATCCTAAGTCTTTATTTAATTAAAAGTAATTCCCTCCCCTTTTATTAAATAAAAATCCCCCACTTTCCTCTTATCCTAATTTACACAAATAAAGCATTATTCCTATTTTATAAAAAGAAGAAAAGGCCTTTTTGTCTCACATGAGGCACAAAATTCAACACTTCTTTCTCATTGGAGGATACGTGTGCACATGGATTGATCCCACTTTCAAACCCCACCCTTGATCAAATATTTTGCCTCTTAATCTCCATGGTCCATTGATTCTCACTTTCTATAAAAGAAGAGCTCTCTTCTCATTCTAGGATCCCAATTCTTTCATACTAATCTTATGCTGTAGGATTTCTTAGTGATTTTGGAGCTTTGAAGATCTTCTTGCATTCTAGCTTTCATTCTTGCATTTAGCTTAGCTTTCATGGCATTTTAGTTTACTTTCCTTTCATGTTTCTAGCTTAACTCACCTAGTTTAATTAGCAAGGCTTGTAATACTTTCATTTTCATAGCTTAGTTGCATTCTTGCACTCTTCATTTCTAGCATAGCATTGCATTGCATTCTCATTCAAGATTCTTGAGGATATTGGCATTCTTTCCCTTGTCTCTTTGAATCTCCCATTGCATGGTTTACTAGCAAGGTCATAAGCTTAATAGCTCTAGCTGAGAGCATTCTAAACATCCTTGTGACTCCATGCCTAGGGAGCTCTAGGTCACTTTCTCAAGGTTTCCAATCTATGGATTCCCTTGGAAGTAATGACTTAGAGAAGTGCACATTTTGAGTGTACAATTAGACCTTATTTTTTCTGCTGATGAAATTCTCTAGACTAGTGTTGTTAATGTACTTCTAGTCCTCTGTACCATGGGCCAGCACCCTCTTGTTGCTTTTATCTATCAAAAATAGAAATAATTCAGGGAAAATAGTTAATTTTTTTGGAATTGGATTATGGATGATGTTAGAGGTCATGTGCTCTTACTTCCTTTTCCTGCACAAGAACACATTACTCCCCTAATGCAACTAGCCAACATACTCACTTCCAACCATATTTTGGTAATGTTTTCTAACATAAAATTCATAGAGAAGTGCTTGAATCATAAGTCTACTGAGTACATGAGGTTCGAGAGCTTTCCAGATAGTCTTCTACCATATCATGTCCACATTTTGAAGTTGTCTGAACTTTGAGAGTCCCTACAAAATCATGCCCCATTTCATGTGGATAATATTGTTGAAAATATTATGCAATCGGTCTGTGTGCCACCACTAACAATAATCATTGCACATGGAGTATTCCATTTTAGTTAGTAGATTACCGATAAATTTGGTGTATCGAGAGGCATTTTGAATATAAATAGACTTTTTCTATGTACCTTTTCCATTGATGTCAAAGGGGGAATAGCAGTTGTGAAAAATATAAGGTGTATAGATAATAGTTTGGCATTGGACACTTAGTCATTTTTCACTAAGTATTGTCATCAATGTCAAAGGGGGATATTATTGGAAAGTAACTTGATGATTACGACATAGAGGTTTTCATTTATGGAAAAATTATTTATTAACATGATCGCTTGGAGTATAGTTTAGTTTCCGATGTTTGCATTAGAAAAATGACTAAGTCCAAAAAGTAGTTGACAAAGTCTAGTTGTACAAATTTGATAGGAAAGCATAATATATGAAGAATTAAGTCATGGAAGCTTAGAGGAATGTATTATGGGATGTAATAGACCTCTAGTTAAGGTGGCTTATATTTTGGATTTGATTGGAGAAAGTTACAACATGATTTGGGTACGCAAAGATAGTACAATGGTGAAATAGGGTAAATGAGTGGTCGCGATGATTAAGGGAGTAACATGTGGAATCCATAGGTTCTACCTTGGATTTTCTTTAGGTGCTACCCTATCTTTGTGAATGTATGATCATTGAATATATACTTTCCATTTTAATGTGCAGGAAACATTTTGTGAGCTGACTAGAAAAGATTACATGATCAAGTATATATGTTTTAAGATGCAAAGTTATGGAAGGGTGTGGTAATACATTGTGATGTTAGAATAATGTAGAGGCTTTGGTGAGCTATTATTGGAACTACTTTGGCATAGAAGATATTTTTTTAGATTCATTTTTATTGGTACAAGATGCTTTGGTAATATTGGACAGTGACTCCATTGTAAGAGTAGTAAGCTCCATTTTGTATTCACCCTTAATCGGGTTATAGACTCCTAACATGGTCTGTTCTCTAACAAGGACTTGCACTAATGTAATATTCTACTCCTAACAGGGCAAAGTATCCTAATAGGGACACAATACTTTGAATGCATCATTTGTGGGTATCATCCCCACCAAGTTTTTCCCCTAGCTAGGGTTTCCTTGAGAAAAAATCATGGTGTTATGAGTTGTTTATTTTATGTGTGTGTTTTTCTTATTTCAGTCATTGTATGGTTAAGTTTGAATTGACTTGAAAGAAATAAAATCACTACAATATTGATTCACCCCACGCTCTCAGTATTACTTGATCCTAACACATATGCCTTCTAGTGCACTATCCCATCACCTTATCTTGTTATATCCAAACCCTTAGCTTGGCACACAAATGTTATTCTATTAACTATATAGTCCAAAAAAGCTAAAAATACTTTAGTTATAATAAGAAACATTTTTCCATCTATCTTCTAGTCCATTCATCTATTCATAATGTCCCTACCTTGCTAGACATTCAAGATTATTCAATATATCTTTCTTGCACATTTAAGGCATAAAAAATTCCCTCAAATTCAAATAATATTCTGAAAATTTATAAAAATCAAATAATATCTTGAAAAAATCCAAAAAACTTTAAACGATCTCTTGAAAAAAATTTAAAACGTTTTAAAATATCTTGAGAAAAGCATAAATAAATCAATATCCAAAAACAATTAGTTATTTTCATTTTATTAATAAATTGTCCCTTGTAATAAGACAAAAAAATAAAGCAGATGTAAAATTTGAAAATATGTCAACCACTCTACTTTAAAAATCACACTTAAATAGACAAACTATCTAAACAAGTTGGTAATCATTCAAGTCAAAATTGTACCATCATTAAAACAACATCAATCTATCCCTTATCAACCTATCATTTGTCTTATACAAGGTGTCGTACACTCAAAACCAAATGGTATCTATTTAAGATATGGTACTCCATTCTTGAAACCACACATCGTCATTATTATCAAACAAACTATCAAATTTGCCAATAAGATCAGAATGGTTGTTGGCTTTATTAGTTTAGTAAGTGTTATAATTTATTGATTTATTTTTGGTTATGTTCCTATGCTACTCAAGGATATCACTAAGTAATAAGAGTAGTTAGGATGGCTCGTGGTCTTTAATTTTGTTTTTATCTTCTTTTGCATGGTGTTTTTTATGAAGTTATAGGGTAAGTATGTCTAATGCTTTAAGATGCATGAAAAATTTCCTTGTTTGTAATGTGTCCATTTTTTTTACAAAGGGATTATATTAGCTCCCTGTCTTTATATGCCATGGTGAGCCATGACCATTTATCCATATTAAATAAAGCTCTATAGATTAAGTGGACTAATGAAAGTAAGATTTTACCATTACTAACTCTTTTCTACCTAGTTTTTTCTTTTTATTAACTCTCTCTTTGTTAGTCCTTTGCAATCATTTAAAAAAATTATCTCCAATAAAAAAAAATTCACATTTTTTTGATGGGGCACCCTTGCAAGCTTTCATTGTTGGGACAATTTTCAATGTTATTTTTATTTATTTTTCTTTGAAACAACACTAAAAATCACATTGTCTCAAAGAGGGGCAAAATGTAGAAACTAAAAGATGGTTTATACATATGGTGCCTTTTCTTAATGTCTTGGTGCCACATTCTAACATTCTTGCACCATTCTTTAATGAGTTTGCACCATCTTCTAATACATTTACACCACTTTTTAAATAATTCATCTATATCACACATTTTATTTTTTTATTTTTCAGTATTATGTCATCCTATAATTAATTAATTAGTAAAAGCTATTAAATTAATTACTAATGTTCATCATTTAATCTTTATAATGTCTATTAATTTATCCTTGGTCACATGTCCAATTAAATAATCATGTCAATTATGGGTGATTAACCATTAATTTTTCCCCTTCTCCTAATGTCTCATCTTGGTAAATAAATTATACTTATTTACCCCTTCATCCCCTTTTGACAATTAATTGGTTAATTGTCTATTTTAGGGAGTTAAGAATTTTTAATTATGAATTTTCCCCTCATTTATTAACTAAGGTCATAACCCCTAATTTATCTCCAATCCCACTTTTCCATCTTGTGTCATAATCCCACTAATTTCTCCTATAGCATATTCCCCCTAATTTCTCTCCAATGCCACTTTTTTGTCGTGTCATAATCCCACTAGTTTCTCCAATGACACATTCCCCTAATTTATCCTTTCATATCTCTCCCTTAATTTCTCCACTAATACATGTTCCCTAATTTCTCCATTTCATGCCCCTAACCCAAAATTTTACTTATTTAAATAGTAATCATATTTTTATTTATTTTAATAAAAGATAGTAAAATTATTATTCAAATATATTTTTTACTAATTTAATTTATTTAATATTATATTATAAATAGATTTATGGTATTTGTATGTATGAAAAATAATTAAAATTATTTATTTAATTTAAATAAAATTTATATGATTGTTTTGAATTACATTATATTTTATTTCTATACATTGAAAATATTAAATATATTTCTAATATAAGATATTAAAATTATATATCTAAATATATTTGCTGTTTAATTTGATTTAAATATAATATAATAATCATAACATAGATAAATAGTATATAATATCTAACTATTTAATTTATATAGGTAGAAAAAAATATAATTATATCTATTATTATATATAATAATAAATATAATTATAATATAAATCTATGTAGATTAAATGTATAATTCCGAGTGATTTTTTTCATTTTTATCCATACCCATCTCTCTAACATAACATAACATTTAGATTTTGCATTCCTATAATGACTGCATGTAGTCCACATATGTATGAAAAAAGAGACTAAAATGCTCTTGATTTATCTCCTTACCCTCTCCAATTAACCTCTCAAACCTCTTCCGCATATCTAGCACAAAATAAGTTTTAAAGGAAAAAGACAAACAAGAAAGATGAGTGAGGACCAAATTTATTCGCGAGACAGCAATAACAGGGAATGGTGAGGATTTATTTATGCGAGGTCCAAGCGTCAACATACCATCTACGCACTACCTAAACGTGCTGCAGCAGGTCACGTAATTGTCCAACATTTTTACTTCCGTTTTTACGATGAATGCTCTTTAAATACATCTCTTCAACTTGCATTGGAAATGGACAGTGTCAGAGGCCATGTGGTACTACTTCCTTTTCCTCAAGTGAACCACACAAATCTCCAAACGCAACTAGCCAACATTCAAGTTAAAAAATTCTAAAATCATATATGGAATGGCGTCAAAATTCTTTCAATTTTTCACGCACATGCTCATCTAATCAATTATTATATGTAAGACGATGTCAGTAGAAACGAGGGAAAAAGGCGAAATTATATCGATGGACTTTTGTCTATGTAAGAAAATGAATTACATGTGGGCAAGGAGTTATGGTTTGTCATAACCTGCTGGTCTCATATCTAGTGCGTTTTGCTGCTTTACGTGTGAAATGAAAACTATGTAAATATCCAACGTTTCCTCGATAAATAGCACCACCCAAGACTTCATAACAGCAACAATTTGGGGAAAATAGTTGAATTGTTTGGAGTTGGATAATGGACGGCGTTAGAGGTCATGCGCTCTTACTTCCTTTTCCTGCACAGGGACACATTACTCCCCTAATGCAACTAGCCAACATTCTCACTGCTAAGCATTTTCTGGTAACATTTGTTAACACAGAATTCATAGAGAAGCGCTTGAATGATAAGTCTACCGAGTACATGAGGTTCCAGAGCTTTCCAGACGGTCTTCCGCCAGATCATGTCCGCACTTTGAAGTTGCCCGAACTTTGCGAGTCCCTGCAAAAGCACGCCCCATTTCATGTGGAGAATATTGTAGAAAAGATCATGCAATCGGTCCGTGTGCCACCGCTAACAATGATCGTTGCAGACGGCGTATTCTCTTTCACTCAGCAGATCGCTGATAAATTTGGCGTACCCAGAGTTGCCTTTTGGACAACTAGTGCCTGCGGTTTCTCTGCCTACTGTTGCATGCCTCTCCTCATTCAACATGGTTATATACCGCTCAAAGGTAGTGAAAATTTCCTGCTTTTCTTATAGGGATTTATTTTAAGTTCTGCATTTCTAACAGTGGGATTAATTTGGTTACAGATGACAGAGATGGGTACAAGAACAGGAACGATGTCATCACTTGTATTCCTGAAATGCAAACTCTGCGAGTGAAAGATCTGCCCAGCTTCCTGACAGTAACTGACGCCGCCGATTACATGTTTCAGTACGTGCTGAGGGAGGCGCAAAACACTCACCAGGCTTCCTTACTTTTGCTTAACACATTTGAAGAGCTAGAAGAACCCGTGTTGAACGATCTGAACGATAAATTCGGTAATAACGTGCTCTCCATTGGCCCACTTCTGCTCAGCTCAGCATCGTATGGAGAAGGGATAGCAGGCACAAGCAGCAGCATATGGGATGAAGAAAAGTCGTGTCTGGAGTGGCTGGATAAACAAGAAGAATCATCAGTAATATATGTGTGCTTCGGAAGCGTGACTGTGTTATCAGACGAAGAGCTTGTGGAGTTCGCGTGGGGATTGGAGGCAAGCAATAAGCCATTCTTGTGGGCTATCCGTCCTGATCTTCTCCAAGGCAAATCTGCTGTGCTTCCTGGTGAGTTTGTGGAGAGAACGAAGGGGCGAGGGTATTTCGTGAGCTGGGCACCACAAATTAGGGTTGTGTGTCATCCCTCTGTGGGAGGGTTTCTTACACACAGTGGGTGGAACTCCACAATTGAGAGCATAAGCTCGGGGGTCCCCATGATTTGCTGGCCTTTCTTTGCATAGCAGCCGACCAACAGGAGATTTGTAGATGATGTCTGGAGGGTCGGTTATGAAATGGGAGAAAGTGTTTTAAGAGAAGAGGTGGAAGCGTCGGTGAGGAAGTTGATGAATTTGGATGACGAGCAAGGAAGAGAGATGAGAAGTAGATTGAAAAAGTTCAAGGAGAGGGCGGTTGCTTCAGTTGAAGTGGGCGGAGCTTCTTACAAGAATATGCAGGTTTTTTTAAGCCAGATGGAGATGAAGATGGACAACTGAAACCCTCCACGTTTCTTTCGATTCTGTATTGTCTTTTGGGTTACTGCTTGTTTTTCTTTTTGATGACATTACGGAAGATGAATTGGCCATTCATTCTGAAATCACAAGTAGCAAGTAATATGACATTTGTTTTTTACCTAAATCGATATTTAGCATGATGTAGACCTAAGACATATAATCAGATGTTATAGTATAAACAGAATTCACCAGTGATGCCGATTCGTAGCTGTCAATAAAATTGATACAGAAATATGCAAGCTGGATTCTTAACCAATATCTCTAATCTCTTTTTATCCATTGTCATTTGTTTTGTACTAGAGGCATTACAGGCAGCCAAAAAAATCACAGATTTAAGATTTTTTTTTTTGATCGATATAGATTTAAGATTTCAAAAAATGCACAACCGGTCTTAATTATGAGCCAAAATACCCATTTCAATATACTATGAGGGAAAAAAATAACAAGAATAGCTTAAGAAAAAATTCATTAAAATCATTACCTATGAAAACCGTTTGAGCAGAAATCTACTGTTGGCAACGAAAATGCCGAAATGGAATCTCTTCTATTTTCCCTCTATTTCCAGAGCAAGCTTAATGTCTTAAACAGACTCTCAAGGGAAAGATAAAAAGCAGACTTCATTTAATGATTTCGTACCATAGGCAATAAATTTTTCCACTAAATTACATAACAGGCGAACGGACGATATGTACATTTTTAATTTATTAATTTATCGCTAATTACTGTTTGAAAATTAGATTTTTCTCATTGCCTTTTTTGAGGGTAGTTAATAGCAATACAAATAAATAACATCATTTAAACTTCTTAATTTAATAAAAATAATCAAACTTTACAAAATAAGATAGTCTTCCAAAATCTTTAAATTCTATTGGTCCAATTGATTTTTTTTGGCATCTAATGATTCCAATAGTTACCTGCCTATGGCAGGAACTAATAAAGTAGAAGTAATATTAATAGTGAGTCATATGACCTTGACATTTCAAATATATACGTATACACAATTACAAAGAGTGATATATTTAGTTTAACAAATATCGTCTATTTATCTAATAGATTAGAAAGTGGTAATAATCATTGATATTATTTTGAAACTTCAAATATATACTGAGACTAATTATTTTTAAATCATATTTTTCCTATTAGAAATAAATTTAAGGAATTAAAAACTATTTTCAATGTTTGTAGATAAGATTGTAATGATTTCTTTTTGTTGTAACAAATTAAAAATTACATATATTATAATATTATTAATAAGAAAAATGATGCATATAAAAATAAATTTTCTTATTTTATTGTTATCTTCTTTTTTATAAGAATATTCTAAAATATTGTACTTTTTATTAAAATATTCTATTTTTTAAAATTTTAATAATTTTCCCAATATGCTTATACACATGTAATGCCCTACCAGGGAATCTAAGAGGAGAAATAATAAAATAAGAGAAAGGTAGATGGTTTTTTTTTAACAAAGAATACAACTAACATTATAATTAAAATTACATATAACATTGCTCATTAATGATTAGTTACATTAAATACAAATGTGAATGGAATATATTAATCATATTGCATGGTCCTCTTAGGTCCCTTGACATTGCTACTAGCAAAACATAACATACATGACTATTACAATTAGTCCACCATGAAACTATGGACGCGTTTACAATATGAATGAATTTGTTTTAATTATTGCAACCAAATAACATAAAGTCACATGATCAAATCAAAGTCAAACATCTTTATCCTCTTCTCTGATAACATGAAAAGTAAACAAAAATACATGTTACATTTATAAATGATGCATAATCACTAAAACACATTTACATATTCATTTTACATTGATATCCTCAAGGAGATTATAGTACAACATTAACACACCAATATGATGATATAGACAATGTTACATCATTATATAAACACGAAGCTACATAATAAGATATAATGAGTCATAGAAATCATGTAATACCCCTTTCCTATTGGTTTCATGTGTGAATTAAAGTCGAGTCTTGGCAGGAATGTTTTTTATTAGAGGAAAAAATAGGTTTTAAAGGGGACCCAAAACCCCATACAAGCTAGATAAAGAGTTTAGCGTTAAAGGAAACTAAAAAGAAATAGGACTCGGGACTAGTCCGCCATAACCAAAACTAGCATAACAACCAAAAAACCAAATACTAGCAAAAAATTGACAAAAGGCCAGCACCAGGGACCCAGGGCACTAGACAAACTCATTGTGAGTTTTGTTAACCTCCTGCTTCACCTCAGATATCTTCTTTATTGTAGCGTTGAATGTTATCATAGTAGATTTAATTAATTACTTAGATTGTCTTCATGTAATTGTAATTTAAATATAAATTCTATATTAATATTAGATTTTTTAATGTTCTACCTATTAAACATGATTATTAAGAATTATTATTGTTACAAAACAATGTTGTAAATGTCACTATTTAATGATGGAACAAATTCTATCTTAGAAAATATATATAATCATATTGCATTTATAAAGGTAAAACTCAAATAAGTAACTATTGAATTTTAAGATAAAATAAAATAAATAAGAAATAAAACCAAAAGAAATAAATATCTACTCATAAAACTAATAAGAAATGCCAATTGATTACATAGTGGTTATTAAGCTCTATGAGAATTAATTGGGAGGAGAGTCTATTCGAATAGACATTTCCTTTTTTTTAGGAGATTCTTTTTGGTGCATGGACTTGGAATGGTCTGATGAGTGGTTTGAGTTTCTGGGAGGAGTCTTGATTCTATATTTTTGGGGGGTATTTTGTTTGGAAGGTTTGGGGTTGGAGAGTGGATCTTAGGTATTCTACTTATAGATCGGAGGCATGAAAAAAAGATGCTAAAATTTTCTTCTATGCTTAATGTATCATGCTAAAATTTAAATGTATTCATGACTAAAACTAAATTTTTGAATCTATATGTGAGGGTGTTTGTGCCATGGGCCATACTTATGCTTAAACTTGTATCAGTTTTGATCGTTGTTGTGTAACATTTCTCTTCTATGTTTTGACTGTGGCTTATATCATTTCTCATTACACCTTGGGTTGGAACCTTAACATCATTTTGTACCTTTTCCCAATTTTGATTTAACCTACATTACACTTCTGATTTGGGTGGTTTTACTCATTTAAAACCCTAGACACAAAGGGAATAGTAGCCATTATTGTATATGAACTAGGAAATATTTTATGTATTCATTATTATTCCCCGTTGGCTTTGTTGTGGACCCTATTTTGGATCTTTTCTTCTTTTGGTTGTGTGTGTTTTGGTGGATCTATGAGCTATTGGATTTCATAATTTGGCTTGAACTCACTATTACCATTTTCCATTTCTCATGCCTTCATTTCGTTGAATCATGGGACTCTAATTTAAAGTTTGAGACCTCCTTTATATGATATTTCTATGACTATGACATTACTACTCATATTTCTCCCTTACATTCATTTTCTATTATAGTAGATAATATATACCTTATTTCCACATCATTAGATAATTGTTGCACACTAGTTCCCTCATACTAGTTTTGAAATCACTTTCATATTCGTTAACTTGCATTTAGTTTCACTTCCATCTTAGATAGATTTCATTTCTTGGGGATCAACTTATTGTTTTTCAGAGAATAGTACCTATATTTCTCCATAACGAAAAACACAAATGCAGTAAGGGTCCTTCCATTTTAGTTCAATCAAAGTCTATGTGTTGATTCTATTTGTGTTATTGGTGTTCAAATGTTTATTTCTCCTAATGTTTGACATGTTTTTGAGCTTGACTGCATAGGGTAGGAAATACATATACATGTAAATCTAGTACACGCTTAAGAGAAATTTACAACACACTACCACATGACCCCAAATACAAGTCATACTTAAGATGTATACAATGCATATTACACTTACCAAGACTATTGGAACACCACAAGAAAGACCATGTATTGATCACCAAAATATCTGAACCCATTGATCGATGAAACTTGATTGAATCTATCTTGAACATGATGTAGTTAATATACAAAAAACCCTTTGAAGAACTTCAAGAAAGTATGGATGATTTCCATGCATGCCATGTTATGTCTCTATGTTGTATTATAATCATATCATGTGTGTGTGCACGCACCCACACATGTGCCTATGTTGTTCTATACCAATTAATGAGTTTGGGCATACATGATTATAGTTCCCTAGTTTTTAAGCAACTTTTATTAAATTAGGATTTTAATATTTTGAATTGAGGGATTTTGCATTTATTTAATTTTTGATGAAATTTTATGAATCTATTGGATTTATATTTTATTTGTATGTTTTAAGTTATTTAGAGTTTAATAAAAAGTGACTTTTCCCTTATTTAGGTCAAATTCATTTTTATAAGAAAATTGTTGGTTTTACTCAATTTCCACTTCTGAAATTCAAAGGCTTATTGGAAAATCTTGGAAGAAGAATTTTTTTATGGGAATTTTACATTTGGATTCCTAAATGTAGCTTCTTCCTTTCATCAAATTTTCATTCATTTTGGTATAAATTTGTGGATCTAACAAGTTCTTGAGTGATTTCTTGGGCTTAGAAAGGTATGATCGATCTTATCTTCAATCCTTCTTTAAAATCTATTTTAGTTGCTTGAGATTGGTTTGAGTGATTGAGTTTGTGAATTTTATGGATAATTTTTTGTGTTTACTGAAGAAATTGTGATTTCATGCCTAAATTAATTGTATTTTTAATAAAATGAGGGTTTTTGGTTGTCTTCATGGCTGGAGCTTTCATACTTGGGTTATTAGATGATTTAAATGT
>BSBK01002861.1:65000-151606 GCA_027943335.1 Chamaecyparis obtusa
ATATATTTCTTGGTAGTCTTGTTAATAAGGATTTCATTTGAATAACTATGTATGAACCATAATGAAAACTTCACTTTTTTCTCACATGTGTATAATTGTTGTTCTGGCTTTGACATTGATGGAATTGTTAGTGCTTGGAATTAGAACATGACATTATTGACATGTATATTTTATGAGGAAATGACTATAAATTTAAACAATAAGTCATTTGTATTATTTGTGTTTGAATAAATTGCATTAATTTCATAATATGACGAGGAATCATGAGGACATAATTATGTTGTATTATCTTGTGGTAGTCAATAGTTCCTTAATTTATTATGCATGTGTTATGCATTCTTGGTTTTTAGCATCATTTTTTATAAAGTTGACAACCCACTCTTGTTCTCCTATAAACTTGCACACTCAAAGAAGAGGAAAAATGTTACATGTCTATTTGGAGACTTTCCTCAGTTAGATCTCTTCTATGGTGTTTCCACCTCCATGGCATTTAATATAGACATGACAAAATGTTGACAAATAACTATATTGAAAAGAATGGGAAACCAATAAATGTACAATAAATAGATAAAGAACATGATATTCTATCAAGAGTACAAACAAAAATGAAGTAAAGATAATCCCCTCAATAAAATGGTAGTCAAGCGATGAAGGAGATCAAGGCAATGTTTTGCAAACTATCCAATGTAATGAGACGAGTGTGAAGAAAATGGAAATGCTTGAAAGAGTGGCCAACAAGAGTAACCAGATCATGAAGAAGTGTCTAGAGAGCCAACTACAAATTAAATGTTAGTTATAATGGTTGGAAATAAAATATACACATTGGTGGGTAGTGGAATCATGTGTTACACTACAAGGTGGTAGTGTAATACTTAGACAACACTCTATCCATTTGTGGATTTATGAGACAAATGCATGTTGCATGAACGTCTCTATGGTGCATACATACTATTATACACTAAGTTTTCACCCTTGTTTCAAGCTCTCTTGGTCTTGATAGCCTAGTATAACATGGGAATCATCTCTAGGTTGTGGGACCTATGCTAACTGAGATGAGACCTCCAGGTTCTAGGCTAGTTCCTCTTGGATAATCACCTTAATTTTCTCCTTGATAGGAAAGTAAATTCTTGAGGGGAAAAGGATAGAAGGAATGCTTGAAAGGGAAATGACTGAAAGCAAACTACCTACTAGGTGATACACCGAAATGAAATGAACACAATACACTAAACAAACTAGCATGAAAGCTCTCAAATCTAATAGAACATAATCTTTCTAAATAGGCTTGAATAAGTGTTTCACATAGGGGTCTGGACAAAAGACACAAACTGTGACCTGCAAGCAGACATTCTCTTCAGTAAAAGGGCACATGAATGAGACAGAATGACAGGGGGCTAAAGTATACCCAGAAACTCATTCAAATCAGATCAGACACAATAGTACACATATAGGCTAAAAGAAAGAAGGGCCCTGGAACTCCAAGATTTCTCTAACAAAGCCAGTATATTTTATTCAATAAGAGAAATACACACAAAGGAAAGACTAGAGGGTAGAACAAATGCCACGGATAGCCTCTATTGAGTTTGAAATTTCAATAAAAGATCACAAACTATAAAAGTCAAAGAGCAGAAGGAATGCCATAGATAACTGCTAGAAAGAGAAAAACCCTTTTTACAAAATGTAAACTCTAAGCTTCAAAAGATCCAAAAAACTAATATATACATCTCCTCAATTGCACGCAGGCAGGAGTAAAACCTAATTAGGGTTACATAGATTTTCCTAAAATAATAAAAACCTTAATTCTATCAATTTTGATCATAAATGCCCATGAAAATATCCCAATCAATTAGATATCATTTTATGTGTCCATCCCTCTACAGTATCTGCCTGCAGACAAGCCGCCTTGATCTATCTACCTTTTTGCAACTCGGACTTGCCATAACTGTTCAAATCTGGTACCTTAGATATTTGAAATTTAAAAGAATATAATGGTCACAGCTAGTGCCAAGCCTTATCTATCAATGGCTGGTATTCAAATCCAATCTTCCCTTTAAAACATAGCTGTCAGATCATCTATTTTACCCGGGCACCACTTATATTCTTAACCTTAACTCTGCATTTAACCTCGGGCCTTCTTTTTCCTTTAGTCACTGAATCTCACGACCTTTATCTAACCCTGGCTTATTCTGGTGATTATGTGACAAACCTTGATTCTACTGTAATCTGATAGTAGTTGCTAAATTGCTTAATCTTTTATAACTTAGCCACTGCATCATGAGACTAGGAGATAACCGTGTTGGTAAGTCTTTGATTGTTTGGAACATAACCGTCAGGAATAGGAGATTACAAGAACACACAGTCGCTTAGTTGTTGAATAAAAACTTAACTGTTTCTTCATTCCCTGATCTGGCAACTATAGGAGCTCCTTCAATCTTTCTTTCATCTAGCGACCCAGCGATTAAAGTCTATTTCATTACCCGACTATGCGTATCTAGAGATTCAGTGACCAAAGGAAGTCTCTTAATCACTGCAGCCTTTTGACTTTTCAAATTTCTTCTGGAGACCTCGCAACCACCATTGATTTTCTTTTTTCCTCCATCCTACGGTCTATATTAAGTCTCAAAAGAATTCTTGACTTAACTGTTTGATTCAGTGACCACGAGACTAACTGTGTCATTGAATCATTCAAGGTTAGGCGCGTCACCATCAGGAACCTGAGACTTTGAGACCATACAGTCATGAGGTCACTAAATGAGGAGGGTAACAATTAGATTTAGCCATAACATTAACCTTACCTCAACCCGTGCAAATCTAGAGATCATGCGACTGTACAAAATCTCACAGTCATGATATACTTTTTCCAACCTTAGTTACATCTGGAGACTTGGTGAAAACCTTTATTCTTGGAGTCGCTGAAAGATTTCTCAAACCACAGTTAGCTCTGAGATTACATGCCATCTGTCGATCAAATCTACATCCTACGGTTGTCACTGAGTCTTATAATCCTTTATCACTTAGCCATTGCATCTGGACATCTGGAGACAACCACGTCACTAAATCGCTAACTGGGTAAGAGATAACTGCCATCTTTGGGAGATAATGTGACCAAAGGAATTCTAAATCACTGAATGGAATGACTAACTTCATGAAGACCTAGAGACTTGGACACAACCGTGAAAGAAGACCACACCTCTATTTGGAGACTCAACGACTAAAGAGAAAATCATAATCGCAAAGTAAAACATCACTTTAATAAATCATTCAGAGATTACCCAACCAAAGGAAGTCTCCATCTAGAGACCACACGACTATAGGAAATTCTTACATAATTTGTTACAGAAGTCACTAGATCTCGAGAAAGACTTACTAAGACCTAGAGACTAAAAAGGGCAATCGCTAAGTCATTGAATGAAAGTGGAATATTCTATCCAATCGGGAGACTAACAGATATAAGGTAGTCACGGGGTTAGGGAACTAAAAGGCATATTCTCTTGAGCTTTAGAGATCTCGTGAGTAGCTTTAGAATATAAAGCGCACATGAGAAATGGAGACTTAAGTGGCCAAAAAAGGTAACAGCAAATTAGAACAAGCCCTAGGGTTTTGATGGTTTTTTGCCTCCAACAGTCACATTTTCAAATAAAGACTTGCAGACCAAAGAGCTTGAATATTTGCAGAGATCAGAGAAAGAGGCACAGAACCATGAAAATTTCTCAAGGTGTTCAACATGGTTTAATGGAAATAGTTGGATAGAGCCCAGCTTGTGGCCAAAATCGTATGGAATAGAAAATTTTGGTTAACATTTTGGTGATTTCTGCTAGATGTCAGCCTGCTAGACATGGAAACTAGTGGCCTTAAAATGATTCATTGGGCATAGGAGTCATCACTTTGAACACAAACACTTCCTTGATAGAGAAAAAGACCCGGAATCAGAGGGGCAGAATTGTGCATGGGCACTTCTTGGAAAATAGGAAAACTAACCTAGAAAGCAAGGAACATATTCATAGAGATTTACAAGGAAGGATTGACCTCAAAGAAAGGCTTCAGGTGGAATCCATTAACTGAAATAGGCAAGGCATCTCCTCCTAGAGTTGATAGTTGAAAAACATTAGGCCCCTTGCATTCTATAATAACAAATGGTCCACCCCAAAAGGAATCAAACTTTGTATGTCTACTAGGTTTTGATCTGAATTCATCCCACTTGAGGACTATATCCCCAATCTTGAAGTCGCTAGCCCTAGCTCTTTTATCAAAACTCCTCTTTGTCTGAATCTGATGGAACTCCATATCCTTCATGGATTTATCTCTGAGTTCTTCCAACTCTATGAGCTGAGCATACCTAATTTGTAAGGGATCTCCTTCTTCAAATAGGACATATTGAGTGGCCAAGTCCAAAGCTGGCAATTCAGTTGAAATGGACAACTTAGCCTCTCTACCATATACGAACACATAAGGAGAATTCCCAATAATATTTTTTGGGGTAATCCTATCTAACCATAAGGTAGACTTCAATTTAGTATGCCATTCTCTCTAGTTGTTTTGCAGAGTCTTCTTGATTATCCTAATCAAGTTCTTGTTAGTTGATTCAGCCAAACCATTGCCTTGAGGGTAGTAATTTGAACTTGTATTCAGATAGATGCCATTTTTGATTGCCCATTCTGAGACTTTAAGGCCTGTGAATGCCAATGCATTATCTTATATTATGGAGTCTGGAGTGCTGAATCTATGGATTATATCATCATAAAAACTCAAGACAACACTCTCATTTGATTCTTTCAAGGCAACTGCCTTTGTCTATCTAGTGAAATAACCTGTTGCAGTGATTATCCACTTGTGTCCTACACTAGATGGAGGATTAATCATACCAATAAAGTCTATGCCCCATCTCATGAATGGCTGCTCTTTTCTAATTGGATGAAGGGGTAAAGCTGCAAGCCTTTCTTTTCCTACAAACATAGCACACTTGATGCATTTTATCACATAATCATGACTATCCTTAAAGATAGATGGCCAATAATATCCAGCCCTCATGATTTTAAAAGAAGTAGTCTTAGGAGAAAAGTGACCTCCAGAAGGTCCATCATGAAATTCAAATAGGACATCAGCTATCTTTTCTGAATCAATACATCTCAAAAGAACACCATTGTGATCCTTTCTAAAAAGAATCTCATCTATCAGCACAAAGGGAACAGATTGTAATCTATAATATCTTCTTTTTGTTGAATCTAGCCCTGTAGGACATTGTCCTATCTTCAAATAATGAATCATGTTATGCAACCAACCTGTTGCCTTGGCATGTTCCTCTGTAGAGTGCACAACCAGAGATGCATCTATTTACTCTAATTTCTTTGAAATTTCATCCTTTTCCAAATTCTCACAAAGACCTCTTCCTCTAACTAGCTTGGTGGTTTGGATATCAATGTCATATTCCATTACTTTGGTAATCCAACTAGCTCTTTTTTCATTTAGGTCCTTGGAAAGAAAAAATTCTTTGACACTTGGATGAGTAACCTTTAGGTGTACCTTTTTATGGGTCAATAAATATTTGAACTTTTTAAGGCTCTTTACCACAACAAGTACATGTTTTTCTACAAAAGAGTATCTTTGTTCATACTCTTCTAAACCTTTGCTGAAGAAAGCAATAGGCTACTCCAATCCATTTGAATTTTCTTGAGTCAGCATAGTAGATATATAATCATGACCTCCATAAGCATACAGGATAAAATCCTTACTTAAATTTGGGTTTAATAGAGCAGGAGCTTCCATCAAGGCTTCTTTAATAGCTTGGAAATTAGCTTTTCCTTCTTTAGTCCATCTAAAAGTTGAACTCTTCTTTAACATGGTCATCAAAGGCTTCAATAAATTTGCAATATTAGGCAAGAAACACCTAACAAAATTAATCTTTCCTATGAAAGATTGCAGACTTTTCTTATGATGTGGCAAGGGTAGCTCTAGGATGGCTACAATCCTCTTAGGATCTACTGTAATTCCTTTCTTGGATACTATATATCCTAGATATTTTTCATCATGAACTGCAAACACACATTTCTTGGGATTAAGAGATATCCCAAATTCTCTACATCTTTCAAAGATTTTCCTCAAATGTTTGATATGATCTGCTGCATGTTTAGAATAGATAGTTATGTCATCTAAGTAGACCAGTACAAATTTTTACATGAGGCTTTTAAAGGCCATATCCATTGCCTTCTGAAAAGTAGCACCTACATTTGACAAACCAAAGGGCATCTTTTGATAAGCCATGGTTCCCCACTTTGTTGTAAAGGCACTCTTGTATTGATCCTCTTCATTAACTAAGATCTGATTGTATCCTAAATAGCCATCCAATAATGAAAATCTCTCAGATCCAGAGACACATCGTAAGATTTGTTTTATAAAGGGTAATGGATGGCAGTCTTTTAAAGAGGCTCTGTTAAGATCCTTGAAGTCAACACATAACCTCAATTCCCCATTCTTCTTCCTTATAGGAACAAGGTTGGAAACCCAACTAGTATGTTTCGTGGGGTAGATGATACCACTTTCTATTAATTTGAGTACCTCTTTATGCATAAGTGGCTCAAGCTTGGGATTAACAGGCCTTTGTTTTTTCCTTACTAGCTTGGTATTAGGCTCTAATTCAATAGTTTGCTGAGCAAGGGCTAGATTAAAACCTTTAAGGTCTTCATATTTCCATGCAAAAACATCACTGAATTCCTTAAATAATTGGGTGTAAGCCTACTTTTCTAAATTAGTGTTTACCTTTCCAAATTGTAAAATTTTACCTGGATCTAACTCTAATTCAACACAGTGTTCTTGTTGAACTACCAGGCCAACTTTGTTCTTCTTGACTTGATCATCTTTATTGAAGACAACTTCTAAGGTGACAAGACCTCTAGGCATCTTATTAGACTTAAGTTGTATTACTTGGTCACCATAATTTTGCAATAGTCTATCTTGGTTATGCTCTAAGAAGACATCCTCTTCAAACAAGAATTGCAAAATTTTCTCATCATTGTCAAACACTTTCCAATTAGTATTATTATCAAGGATAGAAGGTCTGACAATCACTTTGATGTGCTATTGGGTCTCCTCCTTTGAAATACTATTAGGAATGTCATACTGAGATCCAATAGCATCTAATCTATCTGCATTTTGATTTAGCTTTCTAGGGATAGCAACAATATTGAAAGCACAAAAGTCTTCAATTGCAACCCAAACTCTATTTTTGTATGCTTTCAAGGTGTCATTTTTGGTTGTGCTTATCCCTCTCACTTGGCTGATTACTAACTCACTGTCACCATAAACTTTTAAAGCTTTGAGCCCTCTTTTTCTAGCCCATTCTAGTCTATTCACTAGACTTTCATATTCTGTAGTGTTGCTAGTGCAGGAAAAATTGAATCTGAAAGCTGTATAGTATCTTTCTCCTTTTGGGAACACTAGCATAGCACCACCACTAGAACCATGTCTACTTCTAGCACCATCAAAAAATAATTCCCAAACCTAATTGCTCTGATCCTCTGAATCAGTGTCCTCTTTGAGAAGGTTTGGCTCTATGGATCCACCTTCTTGTATCAAATAAATCCCCAAACCAACATCCCAAATGACATTTTCTTGGGCCTCAAAAGCCTTTTCTAACTATAACTCATCTAATAAAATAGCAGGGATACTTTCTATCTTAGTGCTTGCTTCTCTTATAGTTGGGAAATCACTATCATCAAATATAGGGCAATTTGCATTGATGGTATTGGACACATATGGTTCTATATGGTGTGCTGCTAATGATTCAGATTTGATGGTGGCCTTGGTACCATATCTTGTGTGAAAAAGCATGTGAGACTAGTCAGAAGAAAGGTAGCCTCCTATTTTGGCTATAAACTCCCTTGACAAACATATGGCAAATAAAGAAGGGAGATCTATGATGTATATATCAAGTAGGATAGAGAAATTAGGACTAGCATGAAGGATTAGAATGTTATCCTTAGCTACACCTATAGTGTTAACTGAGGATCCATCAAGTTGTATAACCTTCTTTTGGAGGGGTTCATATTTAAGTCCTAATTGGTTAGCCACCTTTTTGGGCATTACAGTACTAGTAGCTCCACTATCTACCATACAATTATGTACTAAGGATTTTCCAATAATTAAAGATACATAAAAGGGAGGGGGTTTTGAGTTCCTACCTTGAACGGTATTGGCTTTGGAGTTGCAACTTGGAGCCTCCTTTTCTTGATTAGTGTTGACCAACACTGGATTTGTAGCTTCTTTTGTAGGCTGAGGGGTTGTAATTTCATTCATAGCTTTCTTCAAAATCTCAGGTTGCCTTGGAATAGCCAAAGAGTCCCACATAGACATAGTAATGTTCACCTTCTTCATGTTGTCTACAATGTTGAAAGGTGTCACAGTGTGTACTCTTTGTTGTGCTTTTACTATAATAGGCTCCACCTCTTTGAGAGTTTGGCCTTCTTTGCTTGTAATGATAGGAGCCTTCTTAAATATGATGGGAGTAGCTTGTTGCAGTGGTTCTGCAGATGTAGTGGCTTTAATCCTAGAATCTGCTCGCTCCATGTCTTGAGCTCTTCTCTTTGAACTTGTGTTGGCAACAATGGAAGGTTCACCAATGACTCCATTGAAGTCTTGTTGATCCCAATTGAACAGAGTAGTCTCATTATCTTGTAGTTCTTGTTGAGGAACTGATCCACTGGAAGAAGCTTCTGATTGAGCTTGTGAGGCATTTTGAACCATTAGAGCTTGGTTCATCCATCCATTTGAACATGTAGCCTAATTATGAGGCTGATTACAAGGGAAACACCATTCATTGTCCATAACCATATTGTTTTTCCTAGGGACCATGTCCCTAACTAGATTCACAGAATTGAGAGGTGTAGGGTTGTATGGTTGGAATGGTCTTTGATTAAAATGTTGCCTTTGTCCTTGATAACCTCCTTGGTATGTGGCCTATTTTGTTGATAAGGCTGTCCCTGATTCTGACATTGTTGATTAGGACTTTGGCCTTGTGGCTAAAAGGGTGGTATGATTCCTTTCCCTTGCCTCTTTAGATTTGTGACCTCTTTAGTTAAAGTTTGTAGCAAATTCATCATTTCTTGCTAACTAGTTTGTTGACTATTCTTCATTTCTTGTAGCTCTTTTGAGAAACTTGTTTTTAGCTCCTGACCACTAGTATTGGCCTGAGGTGCTAATATGGTGGGAATAGGGGTGAATGGGGGTACTTATAAAGGTGCAATGGGCTGAAGGCTAGGAAAGATGGGCATGGGTGGCCTTCTAGCTATCATACCTGCCTGGATTAAACAATTTTTAGCTCTGATAGCTATGTCAAAAGCTTGGGGTAAAGAGGTACCTCCCATAGATTGGATCATGATAGAGATGTAACCATTCAAGCTTTGCAAGAAGTATAAGAAAGCATGGTCAGCTAATGGCCTCACCGAGACTAGAATTCTATTCCATGTCTTGAGAAATCTATTGTTATAATCTACCATTTGTTCTTGAGGGTCTCTTTTAATGGTTGTCAACTGCTCAACCAAAGACAAGTTGTCTGATTTATCCTCAAAATGCTTACTCAATGCATCTCCTAATCCATCCCATGAAGTAATGGAACCAACAGTTAAAGTTCTAAACCATTCAAGGGCCTTAGCTTTGAGAGAGGCTGCTAATAACTTGCTGGCCACATCTTCTTGAGTTATATTATGTATGCTGCAGATAGTGGTCACATCTCTTATATGCTCAAAAGCTATAGTTTGTCCTTCACCTAGGAAATCAGGTAGGCTCTTTAGTGCCACCAAGGGCACATCATGATGTTGGGAAAAGTCTAATGGACTTCCCTGGTTGAAAGGTGCAAAAGAAAACTATCTAGCCATTGTAGAAGCTGATATTTGTTGAGTAGAAACTATGTGAGTTGTATTTGGTGTTGAATTTGAATCTTCTTCTAGATCCTTGGTTAGAGATCTTCCTCTTCTTCTGAGATGAAAGGGAAAAGGTCTCCTTTTTGAAGTATCAGGTGGTGCAGATTGTACTCTCCTTGCAAGAGATGTTCTCTAGGTTGATCTACCTTTGTAGCCTCTTTTTAAGGGCAACTCTAAAAATTCAGTAGGCTTCGAGCTTCTAGTCTCAATCTTTCTCATAAACTTTGAACAAGTTTAGCCTAGATCTGTGAAATCAATGGAGTTGCCATATATACTTGACACAAAAACTTCTAAAAGTCTGTATTATGCAATCAATATATTAGAGATAGCATAATCTTTCAAAGATAAACTTCTTTTGTTGTCACCATAACTGTTATGCCCAAGGTGATGTATCTTTGAATCTAAATCCTTAGACCTATGACAACACCTTTGAACATAAATCTAAACTTTAGTCCCACCAGGTGTGCCAGAATTGTTATACACTAAGTTTGCACCCTTCTTTCAAGCTCTCTTGGTCTTGATAACCTATTATAACATGGGAATCATCTCCAGGTTGTGGGACCTATGCTAACTGAGATGAGACCTCTGGGTTCTAGGCTGGTTCCTCTTGGATAATCACCTTAATTTTCTTCTTGACAGGAAAGTAAATTCTTGAGGGGAAAAGGATAGAAGGAATGCTTGAAAGGGAAATGACTGAAAGAAAACTACCTACTAGGTGATACACCAAAATGAAATGAACACAATACACTGACCAAACTAGCATGAAAGATCTCAAATCTAATAGAACACAATCTTTATAAACAAGCTTGCATGAGTGTTTCACAGAGAGGTCTAGACAAAAGACAAACTGTGACCTACAAGCAGATGTTCTCTTCAACAAAAGGGCACAGGAATGAGATAGAATGACAAGGGGTTGAAGTATACCCCAAGGGAAAGACTAGAGGGTAGAACAAATGCCACGAATAGCCTCTATTGAGTTTGAAATTTCAATGAAAAATCACAAACTGTAAAAGTCAAAGGGCAGAAGGAATGCCATAGATAACTCCTAGAAAGAGAAAAACCCTTTTTACAAAATTTAAACTCTAAGCTTCAAAAGCTCCAAAAAACTAATATATACATCTCCTTAATTGCATGCAGGTAGGAGTAAAACCTAATTAGGGTTACACAGATTTTCCTAAAATAATAAAAACCCTAATTCTGTCAATTTTGATTATAAATGCCGATGAAAATATCCCAATCAATCAGATATCATTTTGCATGTCCATCCCTATACTATATCTTCCTGCAAACAAGCTGCCTTGATCTATCTACCTTTCTGCAACTCGGGCTCACCATAACTATTCAAATCTAGTACCTTAGATATTTTAAACTTAAAAGAATATAACAGTCACAGGTGGCACCAAGCCTTATCTATCAATGACTGGTATTCAAATCTAATCTTCCCTTTAAAACATAGTCGTCAAATCATCTATTTTACCCAGGCACCGCTTATATTCTTAACCTTAACTCTGCATTTAACCTCAAGCCTTCCTTTTCCTTTAGTCGTTGAATCTCACGACCTTTATCTAACCCTAGCTTATTATGGTGATTACGCGACAAACCTTGATCCTACTGTAATTTTACGGTAGTCATTGAATCGCTTAATTTTTTATAATTTAGCCACTGCATCACGAGACTAGGAGATAACTGTGTCGCTAAGTCTCTGAATGTTTGGAACATAACCATTAGGAATAGGAGATTACAAGAACATAGAGTTGCTTAGTCACTAAATAAAAACTTAACTATTTCTTCAATCTCCAATCTGGTGACTATAGGAGCTCCTTCAATCTTTCTTTCATCTAGCGACCCATCGAATAAAGTCTATTTCATTACCTGACTAAGCCTATCTGGAGATTCAGTGACTAAAGGAAGTCTCTTAATCGTTGTAGCCTTTTGAATTTTCAAATTTCTTCTAGAGACCTCGTGACCACCATTGATTTTCTTTTTTCCTTAATCCTATAGTCTATATTAAGTCATGAAATAATTCTTGACTTAACTATTTGAATTAGCGACCACGAGACTAACCGTGTCGCTGAATCACTCAAGGTTAGGCACTTAACCATCAGGAACCTAAGACTTTGAGAGCATATAGTCATGAGGTCACTGAATGAGGAGGGTAACCACTAGATTTAGCCATAAAATTAACCTTACCTCAACCTGGGCAAATCTAGAGATCACGTGATTGTACAAAATCTCGCAGTTGTGGTATACTTTTTCCAACCTTAGTTACATCTGGAGACTTGGCGAAAACCTTTATTCTCAGAGTCACTGAAAGATTTCTCAAACCAGAGTTAGCTCTAAGATTACACTCCATCCATCGATCAAATTTGCATCCTATAGTTGTTACTGAGTCTTAGAATCCTTTATCACTTAGTCGTCGCATTTGGAGATCTGGAGACAACTACGTCACTGAACCGCTAACCAGGTAAGAGATAACCGCCATCTTTGGGACATAACCTGACCAAAGGAATTACAAATCACTGAATGGAATGACTAACTGAATGAAGACCTGGAGACTTGGAGACAATCATGAAAGAAGACTGCACCTCTATTTGGAGACTCAGTGACTAAAGAGAAAATCATAATCGCAGAGTAAAACGTCACTTTAATAAATCATTCAGAGATTACCTAACCAAAGGAAGTCTCCATCTAGAGACCATGCGACTATAGGAAGTTCTTACAGAATTTTTTACAGAAGTCGCTAGATCTCGAGAAAGACTTATTGAGACATGGAGAATAAAAGGGGCAATCGCTAAGTCGTTGAATGAAAGTGGAATATTCTATCCGATCTGGAGACTAAGAGATATAAGGTAGTCGCAGGGTTGGGGAACTAAAAGGCATATTCTCTTGAGCTTTAGAGATCTCATGAATAGCTCTAAAGCGCACATGGGAAATGGAGACTTAAGTGGCCGAAAAAGGTAATGACAAATTAGAACAGGCCCTAGGGTTTTGAGGGTTTTTTTGCCTCCAACGGTCACATTTTCAAATAAAGACTTGCAGACCAGAGAGCTTGAATATATGTAGAGATCAGAGAAAAAGGCACAGAACCATGAAAATTTCTCAAGGTGTTCAACATGGTTTAATGGAAATAGCTGGATAGAGCCCTGCCTGTGGCCAAAATCATATGGAACATAAAATTTTGGGTAACACATACCTTGAGCCATCCATGTTGTACATGGCCAATATTTTGAATAGATGGTGATGAGGTGAGATAAGTGGATCCTAGGGGTTATGTGTGATTTTTGTACTTTAAGATAAAGGTAAAGTAATGGCATGATGGTAAATTACATAGGGGTGAAAATTTATGAGATTACATTTTTTCCCTCCAAATTAGTGGAGCATATCACAATAGAGAGATGCAAGATAAAGTTAAGATAACTTACTTGACTTACTTAAGGGGACTTCATTCACGTAGGGTTTCCTCCAATAAGAAATTTCTAAATTGTTGTTGAGGCACATTCATCATGCAAACTATAGATGAGTATGCTAGGAAATGATCAAGACAACCAATAGATAAAGACCATTGATGGCAGGCTAATATGGTTGGGAAGTTATTTTATGCAAGATATTCATACAATAGGGTGAATTTGATAGTGTGCTAACATATGTAAAAATACATAGACAAGCATATGATAGGGTGACTTTATATGTTGTGTTAACATAAATAGAAAATGGTAGATAGGGATGTGATAGGACAACTTATGCATTCATCAACTTGCATAGAAAAGCTAGATAGGTGTGTGATAGGGTGACTTAGATCACACTTATATGCGTAGAAAAGTCTAGATGGGCATAAGATAGGGAAAGTTTTCATGAGATAGTGGACTGTCCCCCACAAAGGTAAATGACATATAAGATTGAACCCCATAAAGGAAAAGATTAAGATTTAAAAAATTAAAGTTTGTGAGAAAACCCTTTAATGTAGAGACATTGTGATGGGTAGATAAAAAGATAATTAGATATAAGAGATATAGCACCCCCTAGAATGGACTATGTTTCTTAGAGGGGAGCATGTGACATTCCAAGGAGAGAGAAGTCATTGTGGCATGTCAACATATAATATATTTCTAGGAAATGTTACTTCTTAATGGGTGATAGATGATCTCTACAACATATGTACAAAGAGAGGGGGATCTAATTTATTGGAATCAAAACCTAGAAGTGTGACATACATCCTCTTAGGGGATATTTCATCATTGTTAACTATGGCTTAGATATGAAGAAGAGCACATGAAGATCAAAAGTAAAAATAAAAATATGGGTCAACACGAAAGAGTATCCTAAATACCCTAACACTTTGCATTGTTCACAAATATCAAAAACTAAGAAATGATATATAGAATAAGAGATAACATATAGAATTTTGCTATCCTTGCATCCAATATTTGGCTAGGTGATGCATCCCTTTACTCTGAAGCTATGGGGGCATCCGAGGGCATTGCTATGCTCTGGAACCCCAATAGGATAATTGGTCAGCTGGCTACTTCTTCCTTGAATTTCCTAGCTATCACCTTCAGGAAGAATGGAATGGAATGGATCACTTTTAATATGTATGCTCCTAATACTTGGTTTGGTAGAGCTTCACTATGGGTTGATCGTGGCCTTTGGTAGGATCAGGATAGTTCTGCAAACTTCTTACTAGCCGGTGACTTTAACACCCCCATTATCCCTCGAAAAAGTGTGGGGGACTAATGGACTACTCTGATATCATGGGGGAGTTGGAAGATTTTATTTCTTCCACAAGCCTTCTTGACATCACTCTGAAAGGGAACCTCTTCACTTGGACCAACAATAGGAAGGGACCCCATCTCATCCAGGTGAGGCTAGACCGGGTCCTTGCCACCTCTTCATGGGACCTTTTTCTGAACTCTACCTTGTCTTCCCTCCCTAGAACTATGTCTGATCATAACCCCCTCCTTCTCTGTTGGCATGATGCCCCTAAGGTTGGCCCAACTGCCTTCAAATTTGAAATCATGTGGTGTTCTCACCCATCCTTTAGAGATCAAGTGAAATTCTGGTGGGTGACTAACATCAAGGGTACTACCATGTTTAGAATCGCCCAAAAGCTTGAAATTATCAGAAGAGAGGTTAAAAGTTGGAGCAAGCATAACTTCAGAGACTTTTGCAAAGAGAAAAAAGAACTGTCTGAAACCTTAGAATCCCTCCAGGCCCAACTGGCTTTTGGAAGCTACCCACCCTAGATTTAGGTGGAGGAGGAGTTGACTAGACACAAGTGGCAAGAAGTCCTTAAAAAAGAAGAAATCTACTCGAAGTAGAGATCCTGAATCCAGTGGCTTGCTAAAGGGGATAGGAACACAACCTTCTTCCATAGGTATGCCAACAACCATAAAAGAATAAATACCATCACTACTATTAAGGATGAGGGAGAAAATGAAATCAAGGAGAAGGATAAAATCAATTAGGTTGTGGTTAACTACTTTAAGGGGTTGTACTCTAAAGAGGGTCCTATATGCCCTAACAACATCCAAAATCAACTCCTGGACCACATACAAAGTGCTATCACTCTTACAGATAATGACCAGCGCATGAAGCGTGTTTCTGATGAGGAGGTCAAGAATGTGGTCTTCGCTATGGGAGCTTACAAAGCCCTGGTGCCAAATGGATTTCCTCCAGGATTTTTTTAGGAATATTGGGACAGTATGGGGACTAATGTTACCTGTGGTGCCAGAGACTTCTTTAGGATAGGACACCTCCTCAGATAGCATAATAAAACCTACATTGTGCTTGTTCCAAAACATGACAATCCTACCTCTATGTTGGATTTCAGGCCCATCATCCTTTGTAATACCTTCTAAAAGATCCTTACCAAGATCCTGGTTGGAAAAATCAATCCTATTCTAGATAAGATTATCAGCCCTATTTAGAAAGGTTTTGTTCCAGGAAGATAGATCCTTGATCCAGCCATAGCCACCCATAAAATCATCCACTTTGTGGACAGGAGCAAGATCCCAGGCATGGCCTTTAAACTGGATATCTCTAAAGCTTATGACAAAGGTAATTGGTCATTCCTACTTAAAATTATAGCTAAAATGGGCTTTAATGAGAAGGTTATTCAGATTATACAAGAATGTACCAAAATTGTTAGCTTTTCTATGCTTGTCAATGGCACTCCTAGTGGCTTCTTCAAACCTGAAAAGGGTCTCAGACAGGGAGACCCTCTCTCCCCCTACCTCTTTATTATGGTCACTAATGTTCTTAGCAGGAATCTTAGTATGCTCTCCTCTACAGAAAGAATAAAAGGCATCAAACCTGCTTCTACCCTTCATCAGGTTATGTTGGAATAGTTTATGGATGACACCTTCCTTTTTGGGTATTCTTTAGTGATTAAGGCTAGACAGTGGAAACAAATCCTTGAAAGTTATGCCTAGGCTTCTGGATAGTGTATTAACTATTAAAAGAGCCAGTTGTTCTTCTTCAATACCCCCATGGAGTTACAAAATAGGGTGCTTCAAATCCTGGGTTGTATATCTGCTTTGCTCCCTTCTACCTACCTTGGCCTCCCCCTTATGGTTAAAGAGGTGTCCCAGGGTTTCTGGAATTCCATCCTTGAGAGAACCCAAAGGAAACTCACTAGTTGGAAGGGGAAGATTTTAAGCAATGCTGCTAAACTTTAGCTCATGGCCTCAACTCTCCAAGTGATCCATGTTTACTTCATATCCCTCTTTAAGATCAGAAGCAACATGGAAAACAAACTTGAAATAATTTAGATAACCTTTCTATGGGTGGGGTCTGAAGAAAAGAAGAGGATGTCTTTGGTTAATTGGGACACTGTCTACCTCCTAAAATGACTAGGTGGGTTGGGACTAAGAAGAATTAGTTTGATGAATAAATCCCTTACCACAAAAATGGCATGGAAACTCATAGAAGGAAAAGCAGACTGGTGCAGTATAATGGAAGCTATGTACCTCCAAGGACATCCTTATGGGAGGATGTACCACAATAGTGACCTCCCAAGTGGATTAAAACTTTGGACAAACATATGTAAATGCAAGACCCTTCTGTCTAAAGGGGCATTTTGGAAAATTGGAAATGGGAGATCCATCAGATTCTGGAATGACCACTGGATCCTGAACCAACCTAACCTGGGCTGTAGATTCAAACCTCTTATGGACTACCTCAGACCTATCCTTGGTAATAGAACCTCCAACTACATCATTGGCAGGGACTAGAAGGATATACCTAATCGGATAAGAGACAGGCAAGACCTTCAACATTTGGCCAAGGAACTTGTGGAAAACCTGACCAATATCATAATATCAGGGCTTAATGAATCCATTATCTAGGCCCCCCACCTAGGCTGTTACCTTCTTAGTAAAATCTACTTACAATCTGCTTCTAAAGGAGGAGAGTAACTTGAGGGACTGAAAGTAGGTGTGGATTCCTCAATTCACGTTGAAAATCAATTTTTTCTGGTGGACTCTCATGCATGGTAAGGTCCTAACCTAGGATAATCTTATAAAGAGGGGCTTCTCCATGGTGAATAGATGTGTCCTATGTAAGGAGGAGGAAATGATAAATCACCTATTCATCCACTATGATTATGCCACCACCATCTGGAAAGAGGTTATTGGCAAATTGGGTATCTCATGGGCCTTGGGAAAATATATGCATGAATCTAATAATTGGAGATCCCCCTCCAATCACTCCCTCCTCCAACTCCTTTGGTGTATGCTACCCCCTCACATATGCTAGACCATTTGGAAGGAAAGGAACAATAGGATCTTCAAGGAGGTTAGAAACCAGTCCGAGACTTGTCTTCATATTGTAACTAAGTTCCTATGTGAAAATGATAGGGTGGCTAAGTGGAAGGTTCCCTCCTTCCCTCCTGCTTCTTGGGAGGTTAGAATCGCTGACAATTGGAATCTCCTAGCTGGTTTTTCCAGGGTAGACAATACTAAACGGATAGTTAGAAAAGCTACCAGATGGACTGCCCCTCTTAGAGGATGGACCAAATTAAACTTTGATGGGGCTACAAATTATCTTGGCTAGGGTGTGGGTGGTTTCCTGAGAGATCATAAAGGCACTTTCCTATTGGTGTATGCTAGGCTGCTCAATAACTCCACAGTCACCCAAGCAAAGGGAATGAACCTTCTTTGGGGGATTAAATTTGCAACCCAAATGAACATTAGGTTGCTAGAAATTGAGGGGGATTCCAAAGTGGTTACTGGGGCTATAAAAAGTGGAGCTAATGTGAGGTGGTGGGTTAGATCTATTATGCTAGAGATCTGTGAGCTGCTCAACAGCTTCCAGTGCATGACTACTAGACACACGTATAGAGAGGGGAATTCGATTGTTGACTCGATGGCAACCATAGGCCTAAAGTAAATCAAACTTAATAGTTGGAGGGTGGTCAACAATTTACCTATGATGACTCAGTAACTCATCAGAGGAGAAATGAATATTATAATTTAAAATGATTCAAGCTATTATATTCATTTTGAATCCATCCTGGATCACGTGTTGGTGTGCTCTGGTGATTTTTGTGATTATGAGAAAGAGAACCCAAAACACCATAAAGAATCATCATTAATTTTCAAAATGTGGAGAGAGAGTTGTCTGAATCGAAGGGCTTACTTGGCTAATAAGGAAAATAAGTGCATCCCTGGCATTATTGCTATTAATGGCACCTAGAGATCCATTAGATCTAGCTATACGGAGCCCATCTCCTAATATTTTACCCAAGGGCAGCATTTTAAGTATAATCTTTCCTTGAAATGGCCACGCAAAAAGAGGTAGTTTTTTATGATCTATAAGGAAGCTCGGCTCTTAGGTTTTCAAGATATTCTGGTGTAGGAGGGGTAGAGCTTTGAAATGGGAGGCAACACTCTTCACATAGAACCTAACAAGATCAATGAGGCTTTCACCTCTGATACCTTGGTGATCCACTACTGCAAAGAAAGCAACATATGGGGTTTTATGGAATGAATGAAAGGTGGGTATGATGAGCGAATTTCCAAATAATTTGTCTTATCTTGGAACAATAAGAGAGTCTCAGTTGGTGGCATCCACTTCCAGATTAATGAAGAGGTCATTGTAAAGGCAATGAGCCTCTCTATGGAGGGAAGGAAATACAAAAAGACCAGTCGGACTCCCGACCCTACCAGCCTCAACCAATTTTTCAAGGAAGGTGAGAATCTGGTGAAGAAGCAAGGGGGTTTTAACAGAGAACAGCTGTCAGACTTCTGGAAAAAGATCTATCTCATTGTGATGAAGTATTTTACATTGGAAGGTAATTTCACTATGTTTTACTGCTACCACTTACCATTCCTGAATCATATTAGAAATAAGGATTTAATTTCCATACCCATCTATCTTTTGCATTCCATAGAGAGTAATATCCTGGATATTGGGGACAATCCTGATAAATCTATCCCTGTCCTCCATCAGGGCCTCCTTCTCTACATTTACCAATTCCACAAATCTATATGCCTGGTGCCCCAACCCCCCCCCCCCCCCCATGATTATCAAAGAGATGACTCAGGAGGAGTCCCTAACCAAAACTAAAAATCCCACTCATTCCACCTCCCAATCCATCCAGGTTATCTAGGAGTCTGAGTTGGGTGCTAAAGAGGGTAGAACCCACAAAAAATGTGTTAAAAACCCTTTTAATAGGAAGGAGTGTCAGGAGGAGTCTCATGTCTCTGAATCTATGGAGAACAAAGATTGGAAGGAGTCTGACAATACTCTTGAGACTGAACAAAGGCCCTAAAAATGGAGAATGATGGAGATCCAGGTTAATCTGGAGGTGGACTTAAGTGGTTGAGGTCGCCAAAGGTCTAATAAAATTACCAAGGAGCAGTGTAAAACAAGGATAATGGAAGCGGCCTCTAGAGAGCAGTCCCTGTCTAAAAATGACTCTCACACCATTGAGACCATGAAAGGATCCTTGTATGATCACATGAGTCCTATTAGGACTGGTAACACTCCCCTGCCTAGCCTCCAGCAAACCATGGAAATCCCCTGTAACCCTACCCCACCCCTGAGTCCTTTTCATGATCCCCAAGATAAGCCCCCAACCTCTGAGCACAATACCGAGGTTCTAGCTGACAAAAAAAAATTTAAAGGCACTCTCAAGATGAGGTTCTTTGATATCAACAAGGAGATTGTAGACATCAAAAAGAATATGCAAGAACTAAAGCACCACTGCATGATGACTAACAAATTTTCCCTGAAGGTCATGCATGCTTCGGCTATGACCCTCTTTAATGTGCAAGAAAAGCTGGTGGGTGACAATTTGGAAGTGGATGAGGATAACAAGGATCTTTTCCTATTCCTGTAGGAGAAGTGGGCTAGGACCCTGATGTCTAAGCATCGGGGTGGGAAGAACTAACTGCTAGTGCTCATGAGTTGGTTATTTTTGACTGGGCATGACCCTTCGATCCCCTATTTTGCGTTTGGGGTTAAAGTTATTTTATCTAGCTTTTGTTTCAGCCTTGCGTGGCTTGTGACTATTATTTTAATTGCTACTCTTCATTTTAAGTACTCTGGTTTAATCCTTTGGATTAGTACTATGATTTATGTTTTTGATAGGGGTAGATTAGACTTGGTGATTTTGTTGTTAAACTATTTTTATCTGCTTGACTAGTCCCATTAATGTTCTTCTAGTCCCTTTGTTCCACGGGATAGCACCCTCTTCTTGCTTTTTCTATCAAAAACATATAGAAGAAGTTGCATGCTAGATAACCTCTTAATTCCAAGTACTAAAGGAGTACAAGGGTCCTCTAGTAGGAAATAATAATAAAATAAAAGCATTAGGAAACACAAGATAACATTCTCTAATATAAAGATATCTTGAAGTGGGTGATACCTTCATAGATGATCCACCAATAAATCATTTTCCTACTAATTATTGATCATATGGTGAGGCGGGTAAAGATTGTAATGGTACAACCAGATGATGGTAGCCCCAAGTGCCCCACCAGTAGTTGGAGGTATAGATGAGGTAGCCTAAAAAATGTGATCTATGTAAATAAATATTTGGATAAAATTAAATGGACAATGATCGACTGCAAAAAGTGAAGGTTAAAATAATTAAATAATAATAAATATTTTTTTATTAATGATTAGGATAGAGTGGGAAAAGGGTGGATAAATTAAATAAATAAATAATAAATCTTTAATATATTAGTGTCTTACGATGGGATAAAACTAGGTGTAGTTACATATGGATATATTTGGGTTTATAGAGAAATTAAATCAAAATCAAACCAAACCGTACTTGAGAACTTAGCCTATCTCTAGTAGGTAGCTTAAATAGTCCTTATTTAAGGGTTTAGCATATCACATGTCTAAAATCAAATAAAATAACAATCATAAACTTTTTACGTGAATGAAGTTCCCATCTAGTTTGATATATATATATATATATATATATATATATATATATATATATATATATATATATATATATATATATATATATATATATATATATATATATATATATATATATATATATATATATATATATCACTCTTTATATCTATAATATATCTCGGGGCATTGACACCTATGTTTCTCTTAGAAATTTTATAAATAAACACATATACACCTTAAATTAATGTATCTACACATTATTTAATGTATTTGTGTCATAATTCAACACATACATGAAATACTTTAGTGCATTTGCACCTTCACTTAGGACCTCGAGTCCTTTTTATGGTATTCCTTTACATAATCATCCATTGTTTAATTTTAATCAAAATTTGATATTTACTAAATCAACCTTAAGGTATTTTAAAATCATAAAAAATCTTCAAATATTCTCTTCTATTTTATTCCATTCCATTTCATATATCTTACAATCATTTATTTCAATCCAGTTCCATGTTTCTTCTGCACCCCACTTAAAAATAATAATAATGAACCTATTTATCTTTATTGATTTCTCATAACATGAGCATCTCAAAAATTCATTCAAACTAATGACGGTGATACTCTTATTAATCAAGATGACCATTAAAATTACCCCCTGATGACATCATCACTAGTAAATTGTAACCTCTTGCAAGACTTGACCACATAACTATTCCACATGAACATCGACAACAATAACCAAACTATTCCACTTATATACATTAAAAAATAATAATGATAACTTTAAAACACCATTCACAATATGTTACTTTGTTTTACCATTCACAATATGTTACTTTTCCATGAAGTGACAAATCCCTTAGTTCAATCCCTAATCGAATAGTTGTTGCTATGGAAGTAGGAATGACTTAGTGAGTACCTCTTAGAGCATGTGTGACATGCATATTATCACATTAGGAAAAATAAAGTACTCATGCAATGAACTAATGCAATTAGCTATTACTAAACTCATCTAATTATCTCTACTTTCGATTATGATTAGACTAAGTTAAAGAGAAAGAAAGGTCCCCTACTAGAAGAATATTATAAATTATATGGAACTAAGATCGTGCAAGAAAAATAAAAATAAAAGAAAATAGCATGAATTCGATAATTCTTTAAGTAATGTTTGATGGAAAGTTTCAACTCTTAATATTTGTTATATATAAGAACATAAATTCAAGTGTATGATTTAAGAATTAAAACAAATAAGTGAAAGTCATAGATATATAAGAATTCTTTTAAAATGATTCAATTCGACAATCAAATCATAAATTGTAATTAATTTAAAATATGATAAATATTATTGTATTTTAGACAGATAAGTAAAAATATTTTTTTTGACTCTAAGAATCTAGGGAGTTCCCATATAAATTTTAGTGCATTCATTATTTTTTTGACATTGGTGCTATAGTCTTTCAATATGAAGTTATCGACAATAGAATAAAATTTATTCACCAACAACAATGGAGGGAATAGTGAGGATTTTGTTGTATCTTTATTGTGGCAGAGTACAACTTGAGTTGGTCTAGTGGTGGAGGGCGCTGGCTATGCAGCTGACAGATTCCACCTCCCACCATACCATGCATAACCCACTTCTGCATACCATCCATCTTTAACTTATGTTAGTGCGGCTTAGTACATGTACAGTACTGTAATAAGCAGATGATGCCGTATTAATTTTTAAAATATTTTTTAATCATAAGTATGACTAGAGTATACATTATTAATTTATAAATATTTATAAATTGTTTATTAATTTTTCATTGGTATGATTTATTAATTTATAATTATTTTTCTTTTTTATTTGTTTTCTACTCAAATAATATATTTAAAATCTCTGTGTGAATGTTTTTTATTTTTTATTTTTTTTACTTAATTTTTAAATATATCTTATAAGTTTCACATATAAAACATTATAATATCTGATGGAGCAGAGCGGGAGCGCGAGCAGAGCGGCTGGAGCTAGGGTTTCGGGTTCTGCTAAGGAGCCGAGAGAGTTAGGAGATGATGAAGATGGCCATTGGACATCGTCCTTCCTGGTGTGGAGGCCCGTTCTTTGCACTGGGGTGTTTGGAGCCTTGCGGACTAGGCCCACCTCTTTTTTTACTGGGCATGAGGATGACTGGGGTGGGAGTAGCGGGGTTCATTTTGGCCTACCTTTTGATTGCAACATGGGTGTCTTTTTGCTTGGTTTTCCTCGGCCGGCCTCGGTCTTCACTAGTGATAGATTGGCAAGCGGAACTGGAGTGATTATGGGCATGGCTAGGGTTTCTGGTGCGGGTAATGCTGTTAACGAATCGGATGCTGATGGTAGAGACCCTAATGGGGGCTTGCTAGTCCTCTATTTTGGTGAGTGGAGTTTGGATGGAGGCTTTTGCTCTTACGTTGGGAGCTAGGAGTCTCTTACAGGTGCGGGGATGCGGCAACAGAGGAGACACTCTGTCTCTCCTCTATTGGCCAGAGTTTGTTGGTTGAGGATCCCATTCTGGGATTTGGGTAGGGTCGCTGACTAGATTGTGCTGGAGATTGAATCTGATCACTCAGAGCCTTTTGTTCTCCAGGATTGGATGCTCAATGCCTTTGTGGGTATGTGGGGATTTGTTTCTTTGTTATGGAGAAGACCTCTTCTTTCTCATGGGGTCAAAGATGACGGATGGCTACAGAGTTTCTACGGCTGGGTTCTTCCTGTTGTGGCCTTTTATTGGGACCCTCACGCGAGGGTCTTCTTTTGGGCCCATCGACTCTTTCATCTTCTATGGGAGTTTGGTGGTGGTTTTTTCATTCCAGTCTAGATCGGGATCCCTATTGAGGTGGGGTTCCTCACTAGAGCCCTCTGGTAGTGGAAGGAAGATCCCTGGATTTATTCCTCAATCTTGTTTCAGGTGTGCACTATTGGTTTACAGATGAAGAGGAAGACACTGTGTATGGTGAAAATGCTCCCCTTGTCGGTGTTGGGCTGCATTGTGCTGGACGGAGGATCTTTTGGGTTACTGGTCCCTTTTGGGGGCCTTTTTTTTTCTATGGTGGCTATTTTTTTGCCGAGTGGTGAGGAGTGGGTTTTTGGTGGGCTTCAGCCTTTGCGGTGGAAGACTCCTAGCCTGGTGCTTCTGAAGGCTTTGGTCCTGCTCATTATGGTTGTGGTTTCTGATCATATTATGGTTCATGGTCCTGGCCATTCTTTTCTTTGAAACCACTGCATGTCTGAGGGAGCTGATTGTATTCTGATGTTCTCTCCCTCCCATGGATTTACTCTCAGACCTCTTTTGGGCCGGTTTGAGAAGATTTTTGTTTGCACAGGCTTTTGCTTGCCTACTTTGCCCCTTTGCTTTTAATGGGTGTGGTGGTTGTCTTCTATTTTGAGTTTGTTGTGGATCTTCCCCCTTTGGGTGGAAGAGGTAGGGTTTTATTTTTTTCTGGTAGCCAGGGGATGGCTGATAGTTTTCAAGGGCTCCCTCCAGTTTGGTGTTTTTGGTTAAAGTAGGCTACTTGCTTGGAGGCTGGGCTCTACCCTGTCATTGAGCACCTTGTTTCTTTCTCCAAGCATTGGGCTTGGTTCACTCAATCATCTTCCTTCTTCATAGTTCCTATGGAGGTGGATCAACCTCCTATTGAGGTGGAGTGCTCGTGCAAGATCCTGAAGGTGGCTGATTCTCCTATGGAGGTGGAGAGCGTTGGGGCTTTTTGCTTTGTTCCTATTGAGGTGGAACACTTTTCTTTAGAGGCACATTGGGAGACTGCTACTGGTGTTGCGCTCGACTGTCAAGGCTATGGTGGGGCTCAAGGTGCTGTCAATGTGCACTATGTTTTGTACTTGGCTACTTTTGGCCTTGAGTATCTCTTTCTCTACTTAGCTTTTGGCTAACTATGTGCTGACTATGGCTTTCTACTGGTACCTTGACTTTCCTCCCTAACTGCTCTTTGGTTGTTGTTGTTGTTGTTGTTGTTGCAGTTTCCTTTGTTCCTGTTAACGTGTCGTTAACATGTCCATTGTGACTCTGCTTTGATGTACCACGGGCCAGCACCCTCTTGCTACTTTTTTAATCAAAAACGTTATAATATCTAAAAAATATTAAATAGATAAAAATATTCTTTTTGAATATATTTAAATAAATTTTTAATTTGATTAGATTAGTTAAAATTATTATTTATTTTAAAATGAATATATTAAAATAATTTTTAGTTTTTATAATATTAATAATTTTAAAATTCTTTTGAAAAATAATTAACTTTTTAATTTTAAATACAATATATTATCATTTTTTAATACATTTTAAGTAATTTGAGTCATACTAAGAAATAATTATATTTTTTATTTTTAAAAGCATGATTATTTGTTGGGAAATTTAATTAAATATGTATGGCAAATTTGGTTATCTTCACTTTTTGACAATTAGATTAAGGTAAATAACATTTTTCTTTTTGTCAAAATAAAATTTGAAGATAAAGTGAACTAAATAATAATATTAATTATATGCAAACTAAATATATAATTAAATAATAAATAGAAATAAATATAATATATATATTTACTATATTTTTATGTTAGTTTAATTATAATAATTGTATATTTATATTGAATAATTTTTATTGCAAAATATGATATATAATAAGAATGTAAATTAAGTTAATTATAGGTTATAATTTATATTAATTATAGATAAACTAAATATATAATTTACATTTTATATATAGTTGACGATATTTTCATATATGTGAATTTTTTTCTCTAAGTTTCAAATCACTCATAATGAGGATTAAATTATGCAAGAATGTTTTTCTTAATATTTCAAATCACTCATAGCAAAAAATGAAATAATAGTTATAGGTTATGAGAAAAGAAAAATCAATTCATTAGAAAAACAAAAAGATAAATTAAAATAAAAAGAAAAGAAGAACTAAGAAAAAAAAAAGATCAAAAAATTAAAAAACTAGAAGACTAAACAAATATTGTAAATTAAATGAAAAAAGATAGAAAAACCATAAACCCCATAAATAAAGAAAATCAAAGAAAAGACTAGAGAAATAAATAAAATCATGCACTGGTTCAAATTTAATAATTAAAGGGAATAAATTTGCAAAGACATTGAAATGTGTTTGAATGTCTTCCAAGGTGGAAAAAAGATCATAATTTGATTTGAAAGAAGATCATAAAACATGCTTTTTGGTTTTCATCTCCCATGCCTTGTACACTGTATAAATCTAAAACAAACCATGTACACTAACATTTAAATAGACTTAAAAAATTTAAATGCAATAGTGTCAAAAATTAACATGTATATGTTGTTGTATATCTTTTGGTAACTTTAATTTTTCCAAAGTTAACATGTCTATTTATTAAGTTAATATATTATTCAAATTTTTATGTGTAATTGTTATACACTAAATTTGCGCCTTTGATCTTAAGCTCTCGTAGTCTTGATAATCTAGTATAACATGAGAATAATCTCAAGGTTGTGGGACCTTTTGCTAACCGAGATGAAACCTCCAGATTCTAGGCTGGTTCCTCTTGGATAATCACCCTAATTTGCTCTTAGACAAGAAAGTAAAACTTTTGGAGGGAAGGGGATAGGAGTGTTGAAAGGGAAATGACTGAAAGAAAATCTACCTACTAGGTGATGCACCAAAACTAGGGTTTGGATCTCAGTATAGAGGGATGAGATCAATGGAGGAATCAAGTCTAATAAGTCACCACTCACTAGATAGGTTTGCATAAGTATTTCATAGGAAGGCTTGAATAGAAAACTCAACCTATGACCTACAAACAAACATCCTCCTCTGCAACTAGGTGTAGGAATGAGACAAGACTGCTAGAGGTTGTAGCATACCCACAAAACATCTAAATCAGTTCAGACACAGTAATACACAAAATTACAAAAAATGAGAGGGACTAGGAACCCCAATTTCTATTGACAACATTCATAAACTTCAATCCAATAAGAGATAATCCATAAAAGAAAGCATAAGGACAGGAGAAATGTCACAAAATACTTTGCAATGTTTGAACAATCAATGGGAGCTTACAAAGAGTAGAAAACCAAAGGATAGAAAAGTGTCTCAGATAGCTTTCTAGGAAAGAAACTTCTATTTTTACAAAATGTGAACTCTGAGCACTACAGGCTCCAAAAAAATATATATACATCCCCTGCACGTAGGTAGGAATCAAAAATATCTCCTTAGGGTTACATAAATCTGCAATAGAATAATCAACCCTAAAACTAGTCACTTCTGATCATAAATGTGCTCTGTAAATATCATGGTCGATCAAATATTTCATTTGCGTGCCCCAACCCTGTATCGCAATCAACCTGCAGATAAACAACCTAGATTTATCACTTTTTTCTGCACAAAGTCATGTCATGAATGCAGACTTGTACCTTGCCAAGACAAAAAAATGACCCCTAACGGCCACCCAAACCTCCTCATCATCTTTCCTTAATTGTGCATGCCCTAGCCACATAAATTTCTTGAGCTACCCGGGCTTGCAACATTCACCTTGGAAGAGAGTCCTCGAAAATAGGCTACACCACTTTGACAAAGCAATGGTTGCATGATTGCATGAGCAGAAAGGCCTTCATGCGATCATGCGACAAGCTTTTTAAAAACTTGCCCTGCTGCCACAAAAGCATCACTCGGGACCCGCAAGAAATCACACTTGTCAAACCCTTCCACGCGGCCTAATAAGAGCCGACCACATGGCTGGACCCATGACCCCACCATAAGCTATTGACGGTTTGTCGCATGGTTGCATGGGCTCGGAAGAGCTCATGCGATCATGCGACCAACCGTAGGATGTTAGCCGATAACTGAACCCGTCACCTCATTGTTTTCTTGACTGCTTACCATTTGTCGCATGATCGCATGTGGCCAGGAAGGCCTATGCAATCATGCGACCAACTGCATGATGTTAACTGATGACTGCTCCCCGTAGATCTTGACCGTCGATCATCACTGATATCATATCAACGATTGTCGTATGATCTCATGGGATCGAAAGATCCCATGCAATCATGCGAAAGCTGTTGGATCTTTCACTGCATTGGCATGACCTTGAGGAATAGGGACCCGCCTGTCGGAGTTGCGCACTTAGGGTCAAAAACATAGAAGGTGTCGAATACACAAAGGGTTTTCGAGCGAAGGTCAAAAACACACTAAGCTTTTAGAGCGGAGGTCAAAAACACACTGTGTTTTTAGACCAAAAGGCAGAAAACATCCTGAGCCTTCAGAGAGGAGGTCGAAAATACACTGAGTTTTCAACACTTGAGCATTTCATTGGAAAATAGGACTGTGGCTGAAAATGAACGAGAGGGAAATTTGGGCAACATTTTGGCGACCTTTGCGGGATGTCAGCCTGCTAGACATTTAGACCAGTTGCCTTGACAAACCATTGGGCATAGGAGTCATTTCTTGAGCACAAAAACTTGCAGGGACAAAAACTGAACCGAGAAGACAAACTTGTACACAAGCACTTCTTGGAAAATAGGAAAACTAAGCTAGAAAGCTAGAAGAAAATAGGAAAAAACTAACCTAAGCTAACCAATTACAAGAAACCTGGTTAAACAAAGCCATTCATTGGCATGTTGAAATAGCTACCCCTTCTCCTTAGGACATTGCACTTTTCATGCAGGAGGATAGCTAACAAGGAAGGAAGTACACATAGTCGTATGAAGAACTAATGCACTACCTCTTGAAGGACATAAAAAAAATGACTCACCTCCACTAGCAGATTTTTATCTCAATTATCTAGGGGCAGATAAGTGATTTGAGCCTGCCTTTGCTGAACTGCAAGTTCACCCTCAGCCTCGGCTTCATTCGAACACTCATGTTTGGACACAAACATGACTGGATCTTCATGGCCGGCCTCTATTCTTGCTAAGTACCTTAAAGGGCAACCCCTGGAAAGAATGAACTTGGGGCTCCTTTCACTGTTGTCAGGATCTTCAACTACCAATTCATGCAGAGGAGCTTCTTCTTCCACATCATTTCTCTTATCAACATTCTTAGCAGCAGGCTTCTTTTTAGGAGAACATTCCTCTCTTTGTTCTTCAGCAGCTGAGATGGGTGGCACATTAGAAGCATTGTCATCTTCAACAAAACAAGGCATCTCTTCAAATAAATCAGCCTCCAATTCGATGGTCTGCTTGGAACCATTAAAAGATTCATCAGATAACTGTGATATAGCCTCTTTCTCTTTTTTACAAAGAGCTTCCTCAAGTTGTATCTGATGAGCCTCTTTATCATTTGCACACTTTAGAATCAGAAGCCCTATTATTGCTTTATGCTCTTGTATTTCTTTATCATAAAACTCCTTATGGGCTGCCAACTCCAGTTCTTTCTCAAGCTGAAACAAATTGCCTCTATTAAACATGGCTTCCATCAAAATTTTCTGGTCTTGAACCAGCCTTTCACAGTTATTCTTATGAACTTCCAACTCTTCATAAGCATCCCTCTGAACTGCTAATGCTCTTTGAAAATCTTCCTCCTTTTCAGCCATAACATCACTAACCTTAATTAAATTTTCTTTGTAAACTTTGTTCAGTGTGGCCAGATTACCTGCAAGGGCTGCTTGACTTTTTTGTTGTCCTGCAATGACCTCTTCACACTGCTTCCACCTAGCATCAAACTACTTCTTTGCTTGTGTATGCATATGCTCCCTTTGTGTCTCTAGCACCTCCTCATAGTGTTTCTTTTGTGCTTCTAGCCCCTTAGCAAGCTTGGCCTCATTTCTTTTGTATTGTTCTATCAAATACCTCCTGTAACCTTGATCCTCCTGAGCCAAAGCTTGTTGTTGTTGGATCTGGGCACGATGAGCCTGTTCTTTCAAAGAAAGCATCTCCTCTTGAGGTTGCTAGTATGAGTGATTTTGCTGCCATGATGCTGGAAGTTGGGTGGGTGGGGGGCAAGCATGAGATGACTGTTGCTGACCTCCATGAAATGAAGGGTTGTCCTCATGGAAAGAAGGATGGTAATTCATCCTAGGTACTGAATCTCCTTGAAACTAGTGGATGTGAACTTGGAGTTGTCAGATATGCCAAATAATGACCTCTCAAAGGTCTGTAACCTGCTGGAAGCATATCAGAACTAGCAAGAATTATAAAAACTATGACCTCTTGGTCCCACCGAGTGTGCCAGAAATTATTATACATTGAATTTGCACCTTTGATCTCAAGCTCTCGTAGTTTTGATAATCTAGTATAACATGGAAATCATCTCAAGGTTGTGGGACCTTTTGCTAACTAAGATGAAACTTCTAGATTCTAGGCTAGTTCCTCTTGGATAATCACCCTGATTTTCTCTTAGATAGGAAAGTAAAACTTTTGGAGGGAAAGGGATAGAAGGAGTGCTGAAAGGGAAATGACTGAAAGCAAATCTACCTACTAGGTGATGCACTGAAACTAGGGTTTGGATCTCAATATAGAGGGATGAGATCAATGGAGGAATCGGGTCTAATAAGTTACCACTCACTAGATAGGTTTGCATAACTATTTCATAGGAAGGCTTGAACAGAAAACTTAACCTATGACCTGTAAACAAACATCCTCCTCTGCAACTAGGTGTAGGAATGAGACAAGACTGCTAGGGGCTATAGCATACCCACAAAACATCTAAATCAGATCAGACACAGTAACACACAAAACTATAGAAAATGAGAGGGACTAGGAACCCCAATTTCTATTGACAGCATTCATAAACTTCAATCCAATAAGAGATAATCCACAAAAGAAAGCATAAGGATAGGAGAAATATCACAAAATACTTTGCAATGTCTGAACAATCAATGGGAGATTACAAAGAGTAGAAAACCAGAGGATAGAAAAGTGTCTCAGATAGCTTTCTAGGAAAGAAACTTCCCTTTTTACAAAATGTGAACTGTGAGCACTACAGGCTCCAAAAAAGAATATATATATCCCCTGCACACAGGCAAGAATCAAAAATATCTCCTTAGGGTTACATAAATCTGCAATAGAATAATCAACCCTAAAACTAGTCACTTCTGATCATAAATGTGCTCTGTAAATATCATGGCCAATCAGATATTTTGTTTGCGTGCCCCAACCCTGTACCGCAATCAACCTGCAGATAAACAACCTAGATTTATCACTCTTTTTTGCACAAATTCATGCCATGAATGCACACTGGTACCTTGCAAAGACAAAAAATGACCCCTGATGGCCGCTTAGACCTCCTCATCATCTTCCCTTAACTGCGCTGCCCTAGTGACATAAATTTCTTGAGCTACCCACGCCTACAACATTCACCTTGGAAGAGAGTCCTCGAAAATAGGCTACACCGCTTTGACAAAGCAATGGTCGCATGATTGCATGAGCAGAAAGGCCTTCATGCAATCATGCAACAAGCTTTTTAAAAACTTGCCCTGCCGCCACAAAAGCATTGCTCAGGACCCGCAAGACATCAAACTTGTCAAACCCTGCCACACGGCCCAACAGGAGCCAACCACACGGCTGGACCCACGACCCCACCGCAAACTGTTGACGGTTTGTCACATGGTCGCATGGGCTCGAAAGAGCTCATGTGATCATGCGACCAACCATAGGATGTTAGCCGATAACCGAACCCGTCACCTCGCTATTTGCTTGACTGCTTACCATTTGTCGCATGATTGCATGCAGCCAAGAAGGCCTATGCGATCATGCGACCAACTACATGATGTTAACCGATGACTGCTACCCATAGATCTTGACTGCCGATCATCACTAATACCACATCAACGGTTGTCGTATGATCTCATGGGATCGAAAGATCCCATGCGATCATGCGACAGCCATCAGATCTTTCACTGCATTGGCATGAACTTGAGGAACTGGGACCTGCCTGTCAGAGTTGCGCACTTAGGATCGAAAACATAGAAGGTGTTGAAAATACAGAGGGTTTTCGAGCGAAGGTCGAAAACACACTAAGCTTTTAGAGCGGAGGTTGAAAACACACCGAGTTTTCAGACCAAAAGGTAGAAAACATCTTGAGCCTTCAGAGAGGAGGTCGAAAACACACTGGGTTTTCAACACTTGAGCGTTTCATTGGAAAATAGGACTGTGGCAAAAAATGAACGAGAGGGAAATTTGGGCAACAGTAATATAATTGGTAATTTCTTTAAGTATAATAAGACCTCGCACTCCTTATCTCATTTTTTTAATCTTATGACATTATTTATTGATATTTTAAATGTATTATATGTGAATAATATTTAATATAAAATTATTTTTAAGTATTTTTTAAATTTATTAAAATTATTTTAATTTTTTTATCATTTCATTTTTTATTTTGATTTATATTTTGTTAGATTTTTATTAGTAAAAAGTATCTATTATATAAAATATCTAAAAACTTTGTTTTTTAAAATTTTACATCAAGAAGTAACATATTAATAAACTAAAAGATAAAAATAATTACTACAGAACTTATCTAAATACTAGTTAACTGTTTATAAGTTCCTCAAACATTTGTAGTAAGTCACACTCACAATTATATAAATAAATGATTTTATATAATGTAGTGTAAATGGCCTAAATCTACACATTTGACTCAACTATTTTAAAAACTTTTATTATAAATATTAAACTAAATCATTAGTAAATTACTAAAAACATACAAACATTTGGTTACATCATTGCATTTTCTAAAATGAATTCAAAATCATAAATGGAAGTTAATAAGCAATTTTTTCCTTAATAAACAAATCTGTATCTACATAATAGCAATAGACAGATTAGAAAATTGTACAAAAAATACACAAATTTAATTAATCAAATTAATATGATAAACTAATTAAAAATAAAACTTAATAAAAATATAAAAGTAAAATAAAATAAGAAAATAATAATAAAAGCAAAAAAAATAAAAAAATTTACATTAATAATAAATAGAAAAAATAATAAATTAAAAAATTATAGAATAAAAAATCAATAAACAACTTAAATATACTCATTAAAACTTTATAAAATATTTTTACTAGTCTTTTCTAGCACTAATATTTACTTTTTACTTATAATAAGCTAATAATGTATACTTTCGCCATACTTATAATAAAAAAAATATAACTTTTAAAAACTAATACGACATCATCTTCTGTAAAATTTTAAAGCCAAAAAATTATCACAGTGTACACGTACTAAGCCGCATTGACATAAGTTAAAATGGATGGTATGCAGAAAGGAGTTATGCATGGTATGGTGGGAGGTGGAATCTATCGGCTGCATAGTCAGCTCCACTGGTGGAGAACTTGTACTCTTAAAAAAAAGAGACCAATGACTTGGAATGGTGGACCTGGTGGTAGCATTATTGAGATATAGTACAACTTGAATTAGCCTAATAATAGAGAACTTGTACTCTTTAAAAAAAGACACTTCATACACTCACCATACAATGTCTAAATTTATGACTGCATTGCTGCTTCAATCTAAATGCACTACCTAAACGTGCCGTAGCAGGTCACATAATTGTTCAACATGTTTGCTTCAGTTTTTACAATGAATGCTCTTTAAATACCTGCATCTCTTCAACTTGCATTGAAATTGGACGGTGTCAGACGCCACGCAGTCCGGCTTCCTTTTCCTGCACTGGGCCACACAAATTCTCGTTCCCTAAGACAGCTAGTTAATATTGTAGGGCAACGTGTAAATCCTAAACTAAAACGCAAATCTTACCAAGGGGGACACATGGTCTTCCGCCAGATCATGTCCGCACTTTGAAGTTGCCCGAACTTTGCGAATCTCTTCAAAAGCACGCCCCATTTCATGTGGAGACTATTCTTAAGAAGAATATGCAATCGGGCCGTGTGCCACCGCTAACAATGATCATTGCAGACGGAGTTTTCTCTTTCACTCATCAGATCGCTGATAAATTTGGCGTACCCAGAGTTGCCTTTTGGACAACTAGTGCCTGCGGTTTCTCTGCCTACTATTACATGCCTCTCCTCATTGCACATGGTTATATACCGCTCAAAGGTAGTGAAAATTTCCATCTTTTCTTATAGGGATTTATGTTAAGTTCTGCATTTCTAACAGTAGGGGTAATTTGGTTACAGATGATAGAGATGGATACAAGAACAAGAATGATGTCATGACTTGTATTCCTGAAATGCAAACTCTCTGAGTGAAAGATCTGCCCAGCTTCCTGACAGTAACGTACGCCGCCGATTACATGTTTCAGTACATGCTGAGGGAGGTGCAAAATAGTCACCTGGCTTCCTTACTTTTACTTAACACATTTGAAGAGCTAGAAGGACCCGTGATAAACGATCTGGACGCTAAATTCGGTAATAACGTGCCTTCCATCGGCGCACTTATGCTCAGCTCAGCATCCTATGGAGATGGGATAGCAGGCACAAACAGCAGCATATGGGATGAAGAAAAGTCGTGTCTGGAATGGCTGGATAAACAAGGAAAATCATCAGTAATATGTGTGTGCTTCGGAAGCGTGACTGTGTTATCAGACGAAGAGCTTGTGGAGTTCGCATGGGGATTGGAGGCAAGCAATAAGCCATTCTTGTGGGCTATCCGTCCTGATCTTCTCCAAGGCAAATCTGCTGTGCTTCCTGGTGAGTTTGTGGAGAGAACGAAGGGGCGAGGGTTTTTCGTGAGCTGGGCACCACAAATTAGGGTTTTGTCTCATCCCTCTGTGGGAGGGTTTCTTACACATAGTGGGTGGAACTCCACAATTGAGAGCATAAGGTCGGGGGTGCCCATGATTTGCTGGCCGTTCTTTGCAGAGCAGACGACCAACAGGAGATTTGTAGATGATATTTGGAGGATTGGATATGAAATGAGGGAGAACGTTTTAAGACAAGAGGTGGAAGCGTTGGTGAGGAAGTTGATGAATTTGGAGGACGAGCAAGGCAGAGAGATGAGAAGTAGATTGAAACGGTTCAAAGACAAGGCGATTGCTTCAATTGAAGTGGGTGGAGCTTTTGACAAGAATATAAAGGAATTTGTAAGGCAGATGAAGATGACAAATGACTGATAAGATACAAGAGAAGGAATTCGAAATATTGAGATGCATTGAGCATCATTTTGAAATCTTCAATTAGATGTTTGTCATAAGTCAAGAAGTCAACGGAGTAAATAGTGAGCTTAGAAGGAAACTAAAAGACAATGGTGAATTAAAAGAGGAAAATGAAAGATTGAAAAATGAGATAAAAATGCAACAACAACATAATGAGATAATCAAGAAAGTTGAAGACAATACAAAAAGAATAGATGAATTTATGATAATTCAGAAAAGACTTGATAGCACAACTGGTTTAGGCTACACTGAGCAGGGAGAGTCATCAAGACAAGATGAACAAGAGAAAGAAAACTGGGCCACACATCAAATGTCTATAAGAGTAAAGAAAAAGGTATTCCTAAATCCACTCCTAAGTTTAAGGGTAATTACTATAACTGTAACAAGTATGGACATCAGGCACATGAGTGCAAATCAAAATTGAATAGGACTCCTAAGAAACCTTACATGGAGAAACATTGTCGCACTTGCAACATGCATGGACACATTGTTACAAGTAGTAGTTGTCGTTGCACCAAAATATTGACCTGTTAATGCTCGATACAACCACTAGACTTATAGAAGACACGAGAGGTTGTTAAACTATGTCATGAATCCCGAGGGGAGGGCTGACCATTTTTCCAACAATCTCCCCCTCAGCGTTATTGGAGGGGATTCAAACCTGTGACCAATCTTTGATACCACTTGTTACAAGTAGTAGTTGTTGTTGCACCAAAAGATCGACCTATTAATGCCCGATAGAACCATTAGACTTATAGAAGACACATGAGGCTATTAAACCATATCATGAATCCTGAGGGGAGCGCTGACCATTTTTACAACACACATATCACAAGAATGCATGACAAAAATGAAGCAATTCTGGACACCAAAAGAATAGAACAAAACATATCAACCAAGAAGGAAAGGTAATGCATATACTTGGGATTACAACACATGGGTTAATTGCATAGCATGTGGCATGCATGGACATATAGTAGAAAATTGTATGAGAAATAACTAGAGAGGAAGGACTTGTAACTAGACAAGTACTGGTATGACATGTTTACACTGTCAAAAGGTCTGACACCTAAGCAAGGATTGCAGAGACCGAGCACTAGAGACACAAATAAATAAAAATAGCAATACAATTGAGGATAAGAAATAAAATGTGGAGAAAGGCATCAAATGATAATGCTGGATCAAGCACTATAGTTAGTGACACCTCATCCATTAGATTAGGTGACATCGCCACCTCCACCAAAGTCATAAAGTTATGTATGGAATTGAATTTCAAATCGGTTATATCATACAATAATTCCTTATATCTAGTGAATGCACACCAAATTGGCATGAAATAAGATTCACTATGGGATTATATGTTTAGAGTTTAAACTATATACAATCAGTAGAAGCATAACTGAGTGAAAGTTTGCTAGTCGGTGAATATTGGCAAGGTTAACCAAGTTGTGGTATTAACTGAGTAATATCTATGCGTTAACTGAGCTAAAGTCTTTTAAAGTGTAAACCGAGCATAATTGTGTTTATTGAGATGTGGTAGGTAAAACATTAAATACAAAAGTTTGAGCGAGAAGTGAAATTTTTGGTATAAATACATGATGAACTTCATTATTTTTTCACACAACAATTACAAAGAACTAGAGTGATTTCAAGAAGATTTGAGCAGAAAGATTTCAGAGCATTTGAGCAAAGATTTGAAAGATTTTCAACTAAGTTATTCATGGTCACAAGTAAGTTTCACATCCATTAAGTTATTTCACAACATATTTGCGAAGCCCTAAATCTTAGAAACAATGGCATCCTTGTCTAAATTTATGAAATCCAAGTCCGCAAATGACAAGGTCACTTTGATAAAGTTTGTAACTGTTACCCCCAATTTTCATGTCCATGCAAATTTGGCTAAAATCTACTCCAGGGTCTTTGTTTTTCTCCTTCTAGGCATCCCTAAAATTTTCATGAATTTATCTCTTATTTCCTGGTCTCTGCAATGTGTTTTACTTTGTGGTCTGTAGGTCAAAAAATTCATAAACTAGCCATTGGTGTTCAACAACCCTAAGGGACCCTAGACCATGTTCTATTTGGTTGTTGCTTTATTGGCCCCTTAAACTCCTCAATACCCATGTGCGCTAATTTCCTATTGGTCGGTCACCTTTTCTCTTATTTTCCCCGGCGGTTATCTTATCTTTTTGGCAATTCAACGACTACATTAGTTCTCTTAGTCGCCAAATGCTTGGTGGTTAAGTCTTAATATCTTGCGACTTAGCGATGGCTAACTTCTCTTTAGTCACGCAACCGCTAAGTCTTTCGGCGGTCTTTTATGTGGGGTCCCAGTTAGAGGAGATCGATGGTTGTCGTGAAATCGCAAGGGGTTCTTTTGACACATGCTATCTTGCAATGGCCGTCGATCTTCCCTGTTGCTTAGTGCTTCAAACTTGTATGGGTCTGACGCCACGTATTCTGACATGGGGGCTTCCTATTGGTCGAGAGGTGGTGACTTCTCTGATTTTTAGAGCCAGCCTTGCAAGTTGTATCCCTTTTAATCCCATGACTGTCTGATGATCTGAAGGCTTTATGTCAGAGCATCAGATCTTGTGCCTACCGTCGATTATCCTTTGTGATGTAACTCTTCATGCCTAGCCGGTCCACTACTACATGGACACAAACGGTAGCTTCTCATTGGTCCACATGGTAGTGATTCGGCAATGTGTGAGTGGGACCAGGTTTCCAATGTTTCAAAAGGCTCTGACATCTGCAGAAGATCAACGACTGGCGCATGTCCGCAAGGCATCTTTCTAACGCATGTGATCATGTGTCTGCCGTTGATCTTGCTCTATCTCTGGGCTTTGTCAGGTGGGTCCTTATTTTATGACGTGCTCATTCATTATTGGTTGGCCTGTTGACAGCTTGGATCTGTCAGTGGGACCATATCAGAAAGGTTTGCAGATGTGTCAGAAAGGCAAAGATCTACGGTGGTCATATGATCTCATAGAATCTTCTAACCCTATGAGATCATGTGACAACCATCCGATAAGGATCTCTGGGTCATGGGTCTAATGTGCTACTTGGTGCTGACATGCTTGAATTTGATTGGTCCACGTGGTGATGACTAGAGTTTCAGTGGGACCGATGTCAGGGGTTGCCAAGGTGTATGCTTACAGAGTAGTCAGGAGTGAATAAAGGGGTGACATGTGGTGGTTCTAGGCCCAAGGCTTAAGAGTTTTCCATGAATCTATGACTAAAGGTTTTCCTTTTGTTCGCCAGACTTAACCAGGGTTAGTTAAAACAATTGGCAGTTCTGCGACCGAAAGGAAAAGGGTAACCTGAGGTGAACTTAAAATTAGTTCTGCAGGCAACCGAGCCTAGGTAAAAAGGGAGGATTTGATGGTCGTGTTTCGAAATGGGATTGATATTTAAATGACGTGTTAGTCCATTTTCCTGTCATTGCAAAAATCCTATGAAAATGGCTCATTTCCTTGCAAGTTTTCTTGAGGTGTCCTGCCCTGTGTTCTTTATGTTGTCACCTTGTCCCAATCCAAATCACATGTGCTAAATCATAAAATCCAGGGAGTTATTTAATGTTCTAAGGTCAGTAGGAAAAATAATTTTAAAATCTGCGTAAGTGTCGAAAACCCACAATATTTTTGAAAATCCATGATGTTTTCGGTCTGTGTGAAAACTTTTGTTATTTTCGACCTTGTGCCTTCCAGCTTTTGTGCGCTTATCTGTTGGTGTCGAAAACCCTGTGTGTTTTTGGTCTTTTGCTGTGTCAAAAACTTTGTGTGTTTTCGACCTCAAATTTCTTTCCTCTTGCCAGCACTCCTTGTTTGTCAGTCCTAACTGCGCAAGTGCGATGGATGGTGGGCCTGGGTCTTCAAAGGTTTCAAAATGATTGGCTGTCACATGGCTGCATGTCAGACTTTTCTGACATGTGATCATGCGACTGCTTGCCACCTGTCTGCGTGGGTCCAAGTTCTTCCTGATGTTCATCTGCATAGCGGTTATGTTTTGCATTCCGCGACTTGGTGACTCATGGTTATCTCTTGGTCGCTGGTTTCTGGTGGTTAAACCCTTAACATTTGATGACCTGGCGGGCGGTTAGTCACGTAGTCACTGAATGTGGTGGTCATATGACTTTGTTGCATGATCGCAAGGGCCAGTTCCGTGGCATGCAATCATGTGACCAGTTGATGCGTATCTGCGATGGTGAGGTGGCAGATTGGTTGGTGGGCCCAGTTCCTCTCAGTTGCTTGGTGTGGTTAAGGCTCAGGTAGGATCAGTGGTTGTATTATGTTTGCATGGTAAAGATGCATGATGTTTAGCCTTTGTGCTTTTGCGATGGCTGTTGGATTTTCTTGTGTGGGCATGATGTGGGTCCAAGTCTGCAAGCTTTTTGTGATTGGTTGCCGCATGATCACATGACAGAGTTTCCTGGCATGCGATCATGCGATTGGTTGACACCTATGCAGTGGCCCCGAAATCAGATGAGGAGGATAACGTGGTGGATCCAGTGGTTGGCGTATGATCTCATGACAGGTTTCAAACCCATGCGATCATGCACCTGCCGTTTGATTTTGAAGGCTTTATTTGCAGGTGGGTCCTATGGCAGAGGTGACCAAGTGGATGCAACGAATAGCGTGGCGATAGGTGGCATCACGGTTGTGGAGTTGTGAAGTGGGGCCATAGTTTTCAAAGTAATACAAAGCACGCAGGCTAGATAAAAGTAAAATGAATCGAACAGTGGTGATATAAAGTTGATCTCAGTTCAAATGTTGACCATTGATAGATTGCTGGCGCCATAAAGTGATTGTTGGGATTTAAACTCAAATCTGTGAGATGTTTCCAGTGATAAAGGGTACCATTTTTATGGAATTCAATGCAAAAATGACATTGTTTGGTGAGATGCGATTGGTTCCCCATTTGCAGTGTGGTCCAGGATGTCTAGTGCTTGTTTGCAGAGCATGTACATTGCAAGTGTGGCTTAAGGCATGTTGCAGGGTGTCCTTTTGAGCCTAGTTTTGTGATCCTTTGTACTTGCAGAGAAGAGTTCCATAATTAAGGATCAGTTCAAGATTTCCTCTTTCCTGGATTGGATGTGTTTTCCACCCCTGAATTAAATTCATGATTGTTTCTAGTAGGTTGGGTGGTTGAAACCCTAACCCTAGTCATCCATAGCTTGTTGCAAATTTCCAAGATGACTAGGGGGTATAAGTTACAGACTTTTTGAGTTTGCAAGGGTTCCAACTCTTTTGGTTTTGTTCCCAGATTGTTGATAGTGAAAATTTGAACAAGGAGAGCCTGATTTAGGGTTTGTTTCCTTTGTGCATTTTTTCATTTGGTAATGTATTGATTCTGCAAGTCTTAGTGAGAATATTTTGGATTCCAATCTCATATTGGTGTATGTCTTTTTTTTTTTCTCTTGAGCTCATATATGTTGATTGCACAAAGTGGGTTAGCATATGGTAAACAAAGAGTATTTTGGGGTTATCTTTGAGTTCCTAACAAAGTTAGGATTAAAGTCTTTAAGGTAAGTTCAGTGAGTTCATGGAAAGATAAGGATTTGATGTCCTGATATGTGAGTTGTGGGAGTAATAGGCAAAGCACTTACTCTGAGTCTATATATGTTTGAGTTAAGGTTTTAGGGTGATATAGGTTGTTAAGTGACTCTTTGCCCTAGGATAAGGCACTGATCCATTCTCTGGAAGCAGTCCATCATCAATAATCACACACACACAATTAAATGATAAACCTTTCAATCAGATAGTAAAGGGTATAGTTATATATTGTTTAGAGACTCCTTGAAGAAGGGAGTCAAGGGTACACGCACCTGAGTGATGTGAAGCTCAAAGTGTAGAAGGATCTTTCTTTGATCCTTGTTAATTGGCCCTCTTCCTTGTAGACTTTGGAGTGGTGATAGAGTCAAAGTTTCATTATAGTTATACATCAAAGTATAAATCTACAAGTTTTGAAGATCAAAGGGAACAACCAACAAAATGGTGACTCTACTAGGGAGAATGATTATGAAGATATGCATATGTTAGGTCTCTGGTTGCAGTCATATTGAAGTATTCAAAGTCTTATTGATCAAATAGACTTGCCCATCCAAGCCATCAACAAGACAATGATTTTGCTGGTGAGAATCTAGAGAGGAAGGTTGTAAGTGTGTTCTTGTTTTCCTTTGTGTTTCAATGATTTCCCATCTAGGTGGGTGGTGACTCAAAGGTTAGAACCAGTGTTGCATATTGATAAATCATGGATAAAAGGAGAAATACTAGGTCTTTTGTTAGAAAGACTCCAGAGGTCACTTTCGAGCAGCTACCTAGACAAGAAAAGAAGAGCTAGATTAGAAGGAATGGTGTGTCTACTAGTGCTCCCATTAAAGAACAAAGAAATGCTACAGCCAGAGTACCACATGTATCCTCAAATGAGGATGGTTCAAAAGATAGATTTTCTAGATCAAATGGTGGTCACTCTGAAGAGAGATTTATGATACCCCTGAGGCTGCATTTCAGGACAAAGGTCCATTACCTGCAAGTCAGAATGAACAAAACAGAGATATGGGTTTAGAGGCTGACCTGGATCTTGATGAATATCATTTTAGAAGAGAACCCATGAGACATAGGCAAGTTCACTTCCCATATCAAAATCTTCCTGATATGGATGTGTCATCTAGTTTTGATGACATTATGGTGGATCCTGATGACTTGAATGCACTAAGGTTGCAGTTGGTAGAGCAGGATGCCATACATAAAAGATTACAAGAGGAGAGAGAGGCTGAAAAGGTGAATGCTTTGATAGAGAGGTAGTCTCTTCTTAGAAAAATAAATGAAATGAAGGAGAGAAACAAAATGCTTGCTTCTACTCATAGAACTCTGTAGCATGATGTTTTTGGTGATCTTGATGCCTTGAGGAGTGAGCAAGAGCACTTGCTTTAGGATCATGAATTTGATAGGGAGGGCCCTGTGGTTAGACAAGTGAAAAGTTATGTCCCTTTGCCCAAAGATAAAGATGGGCATATGATCACTAGACCTATTGTTATCATTAATGAGAAAGGAAAGCAGAAGATGGTGGGTGACCAAGCAAGAAAATCGGTGAAAATACCAGGGATCCCACCACTTGATTCAAATAAGGACACTGAAATGGAGAGAAGGAGAAAAAAGATGAGGACCTTGCAAGAGAACTAGAGAGAGCTGAGGTTGAGGCTTCCATTGCAGAAAAGAAAAGGAAGATCCAATTTTTGAGGGCTTCTTCAGCTAATGGTCTTGGCCCATCTACTACTGAACTAGGTATGCCATCTATGACTACTGCTATTCCACTTAGTAATGCTACTAGTTCATTTCCTTCTTCATCTACTAGGATAGGTGCAGATCCTAGGTAGTAGTCAAATGCACAAATAAATATAGATGCTAATGTTGATCCTAGGGTTAACACTAGTTCGAGCATTCAAAGAAGACCTATGCAACTAGAAGGCTATAGGAAAATAAGTTTTGATGGAATTCCTAGCTATCCAAATGCTTTTCCAAATGATATTAGAGATAAGGTACCTAAGTTTTCTGGTAATAATGCTATTAGCTGTGAAGAGCATCTTAAGTTATTTGTTGATATGCTTAATGATTATGAGGTAGAGCATGAGGATATAGTCATGAAACTATTTGTTCAATCTCTAATGGAGGATGCTAGAGATTGGTTTAAGAGGCTTCCTGATAGATGTATTGATACTTGGGACTCTTTTGAGAAATGTTTCAAAGAGCAGTATGGTGATAGGCCTAATGCTAGTTTCATGTTGAATGAATTCAACACCATAAGGAAAAATCAGAGTGACTCTGCAGCTGAATTCAACATGAGATTTCAGAAGGGTGTACATAAGTTGTTCCAAGTTATGCGGTTAGATGATAGTGTTTGTCTAACTACATACTTCAATGCATTTGATGGGAAAATGGGATATTTATTGAGGGATAAAGAACTAAGAACTCTTAGGGATGCTTTTAGGATTGTTGTCAATATTGAGAACAACATGAAAATATCAGGAAAATTGGGTGGAAAGAGAGATGACCCAAAGTTGTTTGGGGACAAGAAATATAAGAAAGAAAATGATAAGAATGTTGGATGTAGGAGACAAGAAGAAGATAAATTGGATAAGGTGCTTAATGCTTTGAAGGACTTGAAGGCACCTGCAAACAGGAACATTAGTGCTCCTACCAATGAAATGCCTCAATTCAACAACAATTTCAATAAACATAATAGACTGCAAAACTACCCCTACAACACCCAATGGAAGGATGGCAAGCCTAATATCCCTACTGTGAGAGGAAACAATGATAGATGTGTCCCTGACCCTCTACATAAGGCTTCAATAAATGTCATGGAGAACATATCTTGGTGTGTTGCATGCTAGTCCTCTCATTCTATAGAGCATTGTGTGGTTGCACAATCTATGGCTGCAAATCAAGATTGTGGCAATGAGGAGATATAACAAGAAGAAGAACAAGATGATGTTGGATGCAACATGGTTTCTTCATATCTAGGATATGAAGATGAATCTAATTTGGATGAAGAGGTAGATGTAAATGTGAAGAGACATAATCAGGCCCTTTTTCATCTAGAGGTTTTTTCTGATGGTGAATGCGTTGATCAGAAAACATGTAACATGAACTCTTCTCCCAAGCCAGTAAATTTGAGAAGACCTTCTAGAGAAGAGATGAATAGGATTACTATAGAAATGATTGCCCAGGTGCAAACTAGAGGCATGGTGGCAAGAAATACAAATGAGAAAGCTGTAGGAATGTTTGTAAAGAGTACCAACTCCGGAGAACCTAATGAGAACAAATCAAAGGTTGATCACATGGTGAAATTCAAGAATGTAAAAGGTAACCATTGTGAGCCTAAGGGAGTTGGAATTGAAAAGGTCTCTAGTGAGATTGAGAAGCCAGCTAACACAATGGCTAGGATTGAAAAAGTGAGGGTGGTCAGTACACCTAATGTGTCAGACAAGCAAAAGGACATTAAGGCAGTACAGATTGAGATTCCTTCTTCTACCCCTGTTGACATGTTATCTATATTGTCACAAATTACAGTTAAGGTTCCATTGTCAGAATTGTTGAGGATCCCTGAACATAAAGATAAGGCTATTGCATGGGTTGGTAATACCCACAAAAATGATACTTCATGCAATGGATATCAAGATAAAGCTTTGAAGGATGTTGTTGCTCAGGGAATTATGTCTCAAATTCCTCCAATATATTTGGACAATTCTGTCAATGCCAACCTTGAAAATATTGACCCATTCTTCTTAAGTGTTCTTGTGAATGGGATGAAGTTAAGAAATTATATGATTGATAGTGGTGCCTCTAATACTGTCATGCCTTTCAAAATCATGGAGAGGTTGGGCCTTAAAGTTGATACAGTGCAAGGCAGGTGTTGTGCAATGGATCAGAGGGAGGTACCAGTTATTGGGACTATCAATGCAATGCCATATAGGTTGACAGCATATCCAGAGAAAGAACTAACAATGAGTGTTTTAGTGGTGGATATCCCTCCTCATTATGGGATGTTGCTATCTATAAGGTGGAGTGCTGCCATGGGTGGAAGTTTACAGTGTGATTTGTCCTATGCAACTTTCAAGATTGATGATCAGTTTGTCAAGATTGAAGGAGAGCCAAGAGTATGCCACATGATTGAGAGAAACATAGATAATGAAACTACATGGTTTTTGGATACTGATGTTAATGCTTTTAGGGAAGAGATCCTTGTATTTGAAAATGAACATATTTTGTCACCTATCTCTATTGATGTAGGTGCTGATTTTGTGAAGAGTAATTTGTGGGTAATGTACTTTGATGGTGCAAATTGCAAAGATGGTGCAGGAGCAGGTATTTTACTTATTTCTCATGATGGAAACACCTACAAGTTCTCTTTCACATTGAATTTCTTTTGTACCGACAATATTGCAAAATATGAGGCCTTAATGTTAGGATTGAGGTTGGCACAAAAGAATGGTATTAAATGTCTAAATGTTATTGGTGATTCTGAGTTGGTGGTGTCCCAAGTCAGGTCAGTGTATGCTTCCAAGAATAGAAGGTTGAAACAATATAGGAATGTAGTTTGGGATTTGATTGAACATTTTGATGCCTTCAATATTGAGTGGAAGGATAGGAGTAACAACAAGGTGGCTGACTTGTTAGCCAATATTGCAATCAATCCCAATGATGTCACATTCTCTGCTATCTCTAAAGTTGAAATTCAAGCTAGGCCTAGTATAGCAGATAATGTTGAGAATTGGAAAATTTTTGATGATGATAATGATATTTTGAAGTTTATGGATTGCAAGGATTAGTATCATGGTCAGGAATTTGATTGTTCAGCCTTGGTTGAGTTAGTAGGAGAAAGGGAGGTTGTCTTAGGCAATGAGGTCATTCAGCTTAGAACTAACAAGGTGCCCAAGGGGCTTTTTGTTTTGGAGACTGTCTTCGACAACCAAGATAGAGTTCAAAAGAATATCAAAGGAGAAGATCATGCTGATCTTGAGGAGATAATATCTTGGATCACATGAGGCACCTAAGAAAGTATACATTGGTAGAGATATATGTCAAAAGGTAAGGAGACCTTTGATTGAATTATTGAAGAAATTCAGGCATGTTTTTGCATGGTCATATGATGACCTAAATGTTTATAGAGAGGATTTATTTTAGCATGTTATTCCATTGAAAGAAGATGCTAAACCTTTCCGGCAAAAACAAAGGCCTATTAATCCTACTTTGGCACCCAAGATGCAAGAAGAATTAATGAAGTTGAGAGATGCTGGCATTATCAAGCCTATAAGGCATTCTTCTTGGGTGTCAAACTTTGTTCCTGTAAGAAAAAAGAATGGTGGCATCAGGCTTTGTGTGGACTTCAGGAATTTGAACATCAGCTCATTGAAAGATAATTATTGTTTGCCCAATATGGAGGCTATGTTGCAGAGAGTAACTGGATTAGAATTGATGTCAATGATGGATAGTTTCTCTAGCTACAATCAAGTCATTGTCAAGGAATCAGAATAATTCAAGATAACCTTTACAACACCTTGGGGAACATATGTCTATGTGAGAATGCCTTTTGGTCTCACAAATGCTAGTGCTACTTTTCAGAGGGCAATGGATGTTGCCTTTTCAGATTTTATCAATGCTTTCCTTGTTGTGTATCAGGATGATTTAACTACCTATTCCAAGAGGGAAGAGGACCATTGTGCTCATTTAGAAAAAATATTTGTGAGGGCCTTGGAATTTGGCATTTCTTTGAACCCAAGGAAATGTGCTTTTGGTGTCACAGAAGGTAAGTTGCTTGGCCACTTAGTTGGAAAGCAAGGAGTGAGAATTGACCCTAAGAGGGTAGCAGCCATTGATAGAATTTAGAGACCAAAGAATGTTAAAGGGATTCAGTCCTTTGGTCAGGTCAATTTTCTAAGGAGGTTTGTGATAAACTTTGTAGAGGTTACTAGACCTATTTCCAAGATGTTGAAGAAGGGATCTGTAATCAATTGGGAGGGTGAGCCTGATGAGGCCTTCAAGAATATCAAGTAGGCTATCAAAGATGAACCAGTGCTTATGGCACCTGATTATAATGTCCCAATGCATATCTTTTCCTTTTCATCTTTTCATACTATTGCTGCAGTTTTGTTACAAAAGAATAAGGATGGTTTTGAGCAGCCTATTGTATTTTTCAGTAAATCTTTGTAGGCTGCAAAATTAAAGTATGACATAAATGAGAAATAGGCTTATGCACTTGTGAAAGCAATCAAGGCTTTTAGGTGTTACTTGGTGGGAGCAGTTGTGATTGCTTTTGTGCCAAGTGCGGCTGTGAAGGATATTTTCTCATAGCAAGAGGTGTCTGGAAGAAGGTGCAGATGGATCAATAGGATCCAAGAATTCAATGTTGAGATCCAGATCACTAAGTTGGTTAGAGGTCAAGGATTGGCAAAACTGATGGCTCAATCCAATCTAGATGCAAACCAGGTAAATCATTCTGAAATTGATTATACATGTGATATGGATGATTGTATTTGGTATCAAGATATTATTTACTATTTGAGAAACATGAGGTGTCTAGGTAGTATAAATGATAATCAAAAGAGGACATTGAAGTTATAGGCCATCAAGTATGTAATTGTGAAATGTAAGTTGTATAGAAAAAATTTGGATTGCATACTATTGAAATGTGTAGATGAGAATCAAGCTAATGTATTGTTGAAGGAGATGCATGAGGGAGTTTGTGGTGGACATTATATGGGTAAAAAAATTGCTCATAAGATCTTGAGAGCAGGATTTTGGTCGCCCACAATCTTCAAGGATGCAGAACAGTTGGTAAGGAGATGTGATGCTTGTCAAAGGTTCTCTGGTAAGCTTAAGTTTTTCAGGTAATGTACCATTAAAGCCAGTAGAAGTTCAGGCTCCTTGATTTCATAGGGGAGATACCATACAAGTCAAGTGGAGGACATTCATGGATCTTAGTTGCCACTGATTAATTTACAAAGTGGGTAGAAGCTATACCTACAAGGAATGCAACTAGCAGGGTGGTAATTGACTTTTTGATAAATAATATTATTACAAGGTTTGGGTGCCCTGAGAGGATAGTGAGTGATAATGCTATGTGCTTTAGGCCTACCGAATATAAGGACTTTTGCAAAGGTTTGGGAATTCAGATTTCTAATTCCTCACCTTATCATCCACAAGGAAATGGTCAGGCAGAATCTACTAATAAGAATCTGATTAAGATCTTGAAGAGAATCCTTGAGAAAAATAAGAGTGCATAGAATTCAAAGCTTCCATTAGCTTTATGGGCTGATAGGGTAACTATGAAGAGGGCCATTGGTTGTGCACCATTTGACTTAGTATACAGAATTCATGCTAGAATACCTCAGAATAACTTATTGGAGATGTACAAGTTTGTTCAGTTATATGATGATGACATTGATGATGAAATGTAGTTGAGAATTGAGGACCTCATTAGGTTGGATGAAACTAGAAGAGAATCAGTTGCAAGGAATGCCAAATTGTAGTTGCAGGTTAAGAATTTATATGATAAAAGGACTGTTGACAGGAAGTTTGAACCTAGTGATTTGATGTTAGTTTGGAAAGCCAGATTGGAGGATAAGGGGAAGCATGGTAAATTTGATCCCATCTGGTTAGGGCCATATTTGATTCATGAGAAATGGGGCCAAGATTATTACATCATCAAGGATTTTAATGGTGATATTCAAGAGTTTCCAATTCATGGACAATTCTTGAAGTAGTACTTCATTTGAAATACTTTGTTTTCCATGAATAGTAGTTAGGGTTGTACATTTTGTAGATCTTTGTATATAGGTTACTTGCCCCTACCCTGTTTTTCCCTAGTCTTTCAGTTTTTGGTCCAGTTGCTTGTCTTGCCCTGCTTGTTCCTTGATGTCTGCAATTTTATCCAGTGGGATGGTCTGCTTTAACCAGTGATTCTAAATCCTTGCATGCTTGCAAGAGCCATGCATCCCCAACTAGAGCCACTGTTAGTCCATTTTCCAGTCATTGCAAAAATCTTATGAAAATGGCCCATTTCCTTGCAAGTTTTCTTAAGGTGTCCTGCCCTGTGATCTTCATGTTGTCACCTTGCCCTAGTCCAAATTACACATGCTGAATCATAAAATCCAGGGAGTTATTTAATGTTCTAAGGTCAGCAGGAAAAATAATTTCAAAATCTGCCTAAGTGTCGAAAACCCACAATGTTTTTGAAAATCCATGATGTTTTTGGTCTGTGTGAAAACTTTCATTATTTTTGACCTTGTGCCTTCCAGCTTTTGTGCGCTTATCTATTGGTGTCAAAAAAATTGTGTATTTTCTATCTTTCACTGTGTCAAAAAATTTGTGTGTTTTCGACCTCACATTTCTTTCCTCTTGCCAGCACTCCTTGTTTGTCAGTCCTAACTACGCAAGTGCAATGGATGGTGGGCCTGGGTCTTCAAAGGTTTCAAAATGATTGGCTGTCGCATGGCCGCATGTTAGACTTTTCTGACATGTGATCATGTGACTGCTTGCCACTTGTCCATGTGGCTCTGAGTTCTTCCTGATGTTCATCTGCCTGGCGGTTATGTTTTTCATTCTGCGACTTGGTGACTCACGGTTATCTCTTGGTCGCTGGTTTCTAGCAGTTAAACCCTTAACATTTGATGACCTGGCGGGCAGTTAGTTGCATAGTCACTGAATGTGGTGGTCATATGAATTTGTCGCATGATCGCAAGGGCCAGTTCCATGGCATGCGATCGGTGGTTGTCGTATGTTCGCATGGTGAAGATGCACAATGTTTAGCCTTTGCACTTTTGTGATGGCCATTGGATTTTCCTATGTGGCTGTGATGTGGGTCCAGGTCTGCAGGCTTTTCATGATTGGTTGCTGCATGATCACATGACAGAGTTTCCTAGCATGCAATCATGCGATCGATTGACACCTGTGCGGTGGCCCTGCTGTTAGACGAGGAGGATAACATGGCAGATCTAGTGGTTGGCGTATGATCTCACAAGAGGTTTCAAACCCATGCGAGCATGTGCTTGCCATTCAATTTTGAAGGCTTTATTTGCAGGTGGGTCCTGTGGCAGAGGTGACCAGGCGGATGCAATGAATAGCATGGCGACAGGTGGCATTGCGGTTGCAGAGTTGTGAAGTGGGGCCACATTTTTCAAAGTAATACAAAGCGCGCAGGCTTGATAAAAGTAAAATGAATTGAACAGTGGTGATATAAAGTTGATCTCAGTTCAAATGTTGACCATTGATAGATTGCTAGTGCCATAAAGTGACCGTTGAGATTTAAATTCAAATCTCTGAGATGTTTCTAGTGACAAAGGGTACCATTTTTATGGAATTCAATGTAGAAATGACCCTGTTTGGTGAGATGCGATTGGTTTTCCATTTGCAGTGTGGTCCAGGATGTCTAGTGCTCATTTGCAGAGCATGTACGTTGCAAGTGCGGCTCAAGGCATGTTACAGGGTGTCCTTTTGAGTTTAGTTTTGTGATCCTTTGTACTTGCAGAGAAGACTTCCATAATTAAGGATCAGTTCAGGATTTCCTCTTTCCTGGATTGGATGTGTTTCCCACCCCTGAATTAAATTTATGATTGTTTCTAGTACATTGGGTGGTTGAAACCCTAACCATAGTCATCTGTAGCTTGTTGCAAAATTTCAAGATGACTAGGGGGTATAAGTTGCAGACTTTTTGAGTTTGCAGGGGTTCCAACTCTTTTGGTTTTGGTCCCAGATTGTTGATAGTGAAAATTTGAACAAGGAGAGCCTAGATTTAGGGTTTGTTTCCTTTGTGCATTTTTTCATTTGGTAATGTATTGATTCTGCAAGTCTTAGTGAGAATATTTTGGATTCCAATCTCATATTGGTGTATGTCTTTTTGTTTTTCTCTTGAGCTCATATATGTTGATTGCACAAAGTGGGTTAGCATATGGTAAACAAAGAGTATTTTGGGGTTATCTTTGAGTTCCTAACAAAGTTAGGATTAAAGTCTTTAAGGTAAGTTCAGTGAGTTCATGGCAAGATAAGGATTTGATGTCCTAATATGTGAGTGAGGGGAGTAATAGGAAAAGCACTTACTCTGAGTCTATATATGTTTGAGTTAAGGTTTTAGGGTGATATAGGTTGTTAAGTGACTCTTTGTCCTAGGATAAGGCACTGATCCATTCTGTGGAAGCAGTCCATCATCAGCAATCACACACACACATTTAAATGATAAACCTTTCAATAAGATAGTAAAGGGTATAGTTATATATTGTTTAGAGACTCCTTTGAAGAAGGGAGTCAAGGGTACACCCGCCTGAGTGATGTGGAGCTCAAAGTGTAGAAGGATCTCTCTTTGATCCTTGTTAATTGCCCCTCTTCCTTGTAGACTTTGGAGTGGTGATAGAGTCAAAGTTTCATTATAGTGATACATCAAAGTATAAATCTACAAGTTTTGAAGATCAAAAGGAACAACCAACACAACGACCGTCGATGGAGGAAAAGTTTTGTACCACCAGTTAGCCATTATTATTTAAATTCAAATATATTCCTACAGGGTTTCGGCTAAGTTTTTGAACCAGTGGTCAATTGTGATAGAATTGGTAGATGGAATTTATGTCTTCAGGACATTTCTAGTTAAAGGAAGATGATGACAGGGGTCTGGGCGGCCGCCTTTGGTCATTTCTTATTTTCCGAGAGTCCCAAATTAGTGCATTCATGGAGAGACTTTGTGGAAAGAGGTAGATGAGTCTGGGTTGCTTGTTTGTAGGCTGATTATGTAGTACAGGGATGGGCATGCAAGTAAAATATTTGGTCGATTGAGATATTTGCAGGGTTACATTTATGATCAGACTTGATAGCTAGGGCTTGATTATTGTATTGTAGAAATATGTAACCCTAGTTAGGTTAATTTTGACTCCTACCTGCATGCTGTGAGAGATATATAGTTAATTTTTGGAGCCTTAGTGCTCAGAGTTGGACAATTGTAGAAGAAATTCATCTTTTCTTAAGGGTCATCTGTGGTATCATTTCTACCCTCTGGCTTATATAGTTGTATTTCTCCCATTGATGATTCAGATATTGGAGAGGTATTTTGTGACAATTCTTCATGTCCCTATGCTTCCTTGTTTGAGCTATCTCTTATTGGATTAAAGTATATGATGTTTTCAGTGATATCTTAGGGTTCTTGATCCCTCTTACTTTCTATAATTGTGTGTGTTATTATGTTTGATCTGATTTAGATATTTTTGTGGGTATACTTTAGCCCCCTAACAGTCTTTTCTCAATCCTACACCAAGTTACAGAAGTGAATGTCTGCTTGCAGGTAATAAGTTGTGTCTTATGTTTAGGCCCTCCTATGAAACACTTACACAAGCCTATTCAGTAAGTTGTGACCTACTAGACCTAAGCCTTTCATTGATTCCATTCCTCTATACTGAGATCCAAACCCTAATTTTGGTGCATCACCTAGTAGGTAGTTTGCTTTCAAGTCATTTCCCTTTCAAGTATTCCTTCTATCTCTTTCCCTCCAAAGTTTACTTTCATGTCTAGAAGCAAATTAAGGTGATTATCCAAGAGGAACTAGCCTAGAACCTGGAGGTCTCATCTTAGTTAGCATAGGTCCCACAACCTGGAGATGATTCCCATGTTATACTAGGTTATCAAGACTACGAGAGCTTCAGACAAGGGTGCAAACTTAGTGTATAACAATTCTGGCATGCTCGGTGGGACTACACAAGAAGTTCATTGTTTGAGGATTATGCTATCTCTAATATGCATATTGCATAATACAGACTTTTAGAAGTTGTTCTATCAGGTATATCTAGTGACTCTACTAATTTCAAAGATCCAGGTTGACCTTGTTTAAGGTTTATGAGAAAGATTGAGACTAGGAGCTCAACGCCTACCGCATTTTCAGAGTTTCCCTCAAGAAGAATTCATAAAGGCAGGTCAACTCAAAGAACATTCCCTGCAAGGAGAGTTCAATGAACACCTCCTGATACCTCAAAGAGGAGACCTTTCCCCTTTCATTCCAAAAGAAGAGGGAGATCTCTAACCATAGATCTAGAAGATTCAAATCCAGTAGCAAATACAACTCACCTAGTTGTTAACCTTCAGATTCCAAGTCTTACAATGGCTAGACCATTTGCCTTTGCACCTTTCAACCAAGGGAGTCCATTAGCCTTTTCTCAACATCATGATGTTCCCTTGGTGACACTAAAGAGTATACCTAATTTCACTGGTGAAGGGCAAACAACTACTTTTGAACACATAAGAGACGTGACCACCATTTGCAGCATACACAATATTAATCAAGAAGATGTGGCCACCAAATTATTAGTAGCCTCTCTAAAAGGTAAGGCTCTTGGATGGTTTAGAACTCTAACTGTTGGTTCTATTACTTCATGGGATGAATTAGGAGATGCATTAAGTAAACATTTTGAGGATAAATTAGATAAATTGTCTCTAGTTGAGCAGTTAACAACTATTAAGAGAGACCATCAAGAAAAAATGATAGATTACAATAGTAGATTCCTCAAGACATGCAATAGAATTCCAGTCTTTGTGAGACCATCAACTGACCATGCTTTCCTATATTACTTACAAAGTTTGAATGTCAAATTTCTATCATGATCCAGTCTATGGGTGGTACTTCTTTACCCCAGGCCTTTGACATAGCTATCAGGGCTGAAAATTGTCTAATCCAAGAAGGCGTAATTGCTAAAAGGCCTCCAATGCCTATTTTTCCTAGCCTTCAACCCATTGCACCTACACAAGTACCCCCATTTATGCCTATTCCCACCATATTAGCACCTAAGACCAGTACTAGTGGTCAAGAGGTAATAGCTAGTTTCTCTCAAGAGTTACAAGAAATAAAGAATAGCTAACAAAGCAGTCAACAAGAAATGACAAACTTGTTGTAGACCTTGACTAAAGAGGTTACAACTTTGAAGAAACAAGGTCAAGGAATCAGACCACCATTTTGCCCACATGGCCAAGGTCCTAATCAGCAATATCAAAATCAAGGACAACCTTATCAATAAAATAGGCCACCATACCAAGGAGGCTATCAAGGAAAAAGACAAAGTTTTAATCAGAGACCATTCCAACCATATAACCCTGCACCTCTAAATTCTACAAACCAAGTGAGGGATATGGTTCCTAGTCAAAATAATATGACTATGGATAATGAATGGTGTTTTCCTTGTAACCAGCCTCACAATCAAGACACATGTTCAAATGGATGGATGAACTAAGCTCTAATGGGTTAAAATGCCTCACAAGCTCAATCAGAGGTTTCATCTAGTGGGTCAGTTCCTCAACAAGAATCACAAGAGAAAGAAATGACTCTTTTCAATTGGGAGCAACCAGACTTCAATGGAATCAATGATGAAGCTATTTTTGTTGCTTATATAAGAGAAAATAGGAGAGCTCAAGACATGGAAAGAGCAGATTCCAATTGCAAAGCCACTACATCTATAGAGCCACTGTAACAAACCACTCCCATCATACCTAAGGAGTCTCCTGTCATTACAAGCAAAGGAGGCCAATATTTTAAGGAAGTGGAGCCTATCATGCCAAGGACACAACAAAGAGTACACCATGTGACACCTTATAACATTGTAGAAAACATGAAGAAGGTCAATGTCACCATGTCCATGTGGGACTCTTTGGCTCTTCCAGGATAGCTTGCAATTTTGAAGGAGGTCATGACTGAAGTAACAACTCAACCTACAAAAGAAGCTACAAAGCCAGTGTTGGTTAACATTGATCAAGAAAAGGAGGCTCCAAGTAGCAACTCCAAAGGCAATACCACACAAGGTAGGAACTCAAAGCCACCTCCCTTTTATGTATCTCTAATTATTGGAAAATCTTTACTACATAATTGTATGGTGGATAGTGGAGCTACTAGCACTATAATGCCCAAGAAAGTAGCTGACCAATTAGGACTAAAATATGAACCCTTCCAAAAGAAGGTCACACAACTTGATGGATCCTTAGTAAATGCTATAGGTGTGGCTAAGGATCCCAGTCTAATCCTACATGCTAGTCCTCATTTCTCTATCCTCCTTGATATATACATCATAGATCTTCGTGCATTATTTGCTATATGTCTCTCAAGGGAGTTCACAGCCAAGATAGGAGGCTACCTATCTTCTAAATAGTCTCATATGTTATTTCATACAAGGTATGGGACCAAAGTCACCATTAAGTCATAACCATTAGCAGCACACCATATAAAACCATATGTATCCAATGCCATCAATGTAAATTGCCCTATATTTGATAACAACGACTTACAAACTATTAGTGAAGCAAGCACAAAGATAGAGAGTATCCCTGATATTTTTCTAGATGAAAGAGCTTTAGAGGTCCAAGAAATTCTTGTTTGGGATTTTGGTTTGGGAAGTTATTTGATACAAGAAGGTGGATCCATAGAGCCAACCTTTTTCAAAGAGGACACTGATTCAGATGATTAGAACAATCAGGTTTGGGAACTATTCTTTGATAGAGCTAGAAGTAGACATGGTTTTGGTGGTGGTGCTATGCTAGTGTCCCCAAAAGGAGAAAGGTATTATACTGCCTTTAGATTCATTTTTTCCTACACTAGCAATACTACAGAGTATGAAAGTCTAGTCAATGGACTACAGTGGGCTAGAAAAAGAGGGCTTAAGGCCTTAAAAGTTTATGGTGACAGTGAATTAGTTGCTAGCCAAGTAAGAGGGATAAGTGCAACCAAAAATGACACTTTGAAAGCATACAAGCATAGAGTTTGGGATGCAATTGAAGATTTTTGTGCTTTCAATATTGTTTCTATCCCTAGGATGCTAAATCAAAATGCAAATAGGTTAGCTACTATTGGATCTCAGTACAATATTCCCAATAGCATTTCAAAGGAGATAGATCAATAGCATATCAAAGTGATTGTCAGACCCTCTATTCTTGATAATGATGTTAATTGGCAAGTGTTTAACAATGATGAACAAATTTTGCAATTCTTGTTTGAAGATGTTTTTTCAGAGTACAATCAAGATAGGCTATCACAAAGTTATGGTGATCAAGTGATACAACTTAAGTCTAATAAGATGCTTAGAGGTCTTGTTACCTTGGAGACTATCTTCAACAAGGATGATGAAGTCAAGAAAAATAAGGTTGGCCTAGTAGTCCAATAAGAACATTGTGTTGACTTAGAGTTGGAACCACGTAAGGGCTTGCAATTTGGAAAGATAAACACTGAATTGGAAAAGAAAGCTTACACTCAGTTATTCAAACAATTCAGTGATATATTTGCATGGCAATATGAGGACCTCAAAGGTTTTGATCCTGCCCTTGCCCAATACACTATTGAATTAGAACCTAATGCCAAACTAGTGAGGCAAAAGAAAAGGCTTGTTAATCCTAAGCTTGAGCCACTTATGCATAAAGAAGTACTCAAACTAATAGAAAGTGGTATCATCTACCCCATTAAGCATACTAGTTGTGTTTCCAACCTTGTTCCTATCAAGAAGAAGAATGGGGAATTGAGGTTATGTGTTGACTTCAGGGATCTTAACGGGGCCTCTCTAAAAGACCGCCATCCACTACCCTCTATGGAAAAAATCTTACAATGTGTCTCTAGATCTCAGAGATTTTCATTATTGGATGGCTATTCAGGATACAATTAGATCTTAGTTAATGATGAGGATCAATACAAGACTGCATTTACAACCAAATGGGGAACTATGGCTTATCAAAAGATGCCCTTTGGTTTGTCAAATGCAGGAGCTACATTTCAAAAGGCAATGGATATGGCCTTTAAAAGCCTTATGTACAAGTTTTTGTTGGTCTACTTAGATGACATAACTATCTATTCAAAGCATGTAGTGGATCATATCAAACATTTGAGGAAGATTTTTGAAAGGTGTAGAGAATTTGGGATATCTCTTAATCCCAAGAAATGTGTGTTTGTAGTTCATGAAGTAAAATTGCTAAAATATGTAGTATCCAAAGAAGGGATCACAGTGGATCCTAAGAGAATTGCAGCTATCCTAGAGCTACCCCTACCATGTCACAAGAAAGGTCTGCAATCTTTCATAGGAAAGATTAATTTTGTTAGGAGGTTCTTACCTAACATTGCAGATTTACTAAAGCCTTTGACAACCATGTTAAAGAAGAGTTCAGCTTTTACTTGGACCAAGGAAGGGAAAGTCAATTTCCAAGCTATCAAAGAGGCCTTAACAGAAGCCCCTGCGCTCCTAAACCCAAATTTCAGCAAGGATTTTATCCTTTATGCTTATGGAGGTCATGATGCTATATCTGCAATGCTGACTCAAAAAAATTTAGATGCATTGGAGTAGCCTATTGCTTTCTTTAGCAAAGGTTTAGAAGAGTATGAACATAGGTACTCTTTTGTAGAGAAACATTTACTTTTTGTGGTGAAGAGCCTTAAAAAGTTCAGATATTTTTTGACCCATAGCAATGTACACTTGAAAGTTTCTCATCCAAGTGTCAAAGAATTTTTACTTTTCAAAGACCTTAATGAGAAAAGAGTTGGTTGGATCACCAAGGTGATGGAATATGACATAGATATCCAAACTACCAAGCTGGTTAGAGGAAGAGGTCTTTGTGAGCATTTGGCATCAGATGAGAGTTCAAAGAAATCAAAGAAAATAGATGAATCTCTAGTGGTGCATGATACAGAAGAACAAGCCAAGGCAAAAAGATGGTTGCCTAATATGATCAATTATTTGAAGATAGGACAATGTCCTGCAGGCCTAGAGTCAGCAAAAAGAAGGTATTAAAGGTTACAATCTATTCCTTTTGTGCTGATTGATGAAATTCTTTTTAGAAAGGATCACAATGGTGTCATTTTAAGATGCATAGATTCAGGAACAATAGTTGATATCCTATTTGAGTTTCATTATGGACCTTCTAGAGGTCACTTTTCTCCTAGGACTACTGCTTTTAAAATCATGAGGGTTGGATACTATTGGCCATCTATCTTTAAGGATAGTCATGAGTATGTGAGGAAATGCATCAAGTGTGCCATGTTTGTAGGAAAAGAAAGGCTTGCAGCCTTGCCCCTACAACCAGTCAGAATAGAGAAACCATTCATGAAATGGGGTATAGATTTCATTAGAATGATCAATCCTCCATCTAGTGCAGGCCATAAATGGATAATCACTGCAACAGATTACTTCACCAGATGGAAAGAGGCAGTTGCATTAAAACAAGAAAATGAGAGTGTTGTCCTAAGTTTTTATGATGATATAATTCATAGGTTTGGCACTCCTAATTCCATCATATCAGATAATGCATTAGCATTCATAGCCCTTAAAGTCTCAAAGTGGATAGTCAAGAATGGCATCTATCTGAATACCAGTTCCAACTACTACCCCCAAGGCAATGGTTTAGCAGAATCAACAAACAAGAACTTGATTAGGATAATCAAGAAGACTCTGCAAGACAACTAGAGGGATTGGAAGACTAAACTAAGGTCTACATTATGGCTAGAAAGAATCACCCCTAAGAAGATCATTGGGAATTCTCCTTATGTGCTAGTGTATGGTAGAGAGGCCAAGTTGTCTATCTCAGCTGAATTGCCAGCCCTGGACCTTGCCACTCAATATGTCTTATTTGAAGAGGAGGATCCCTTACAGATCAGATATGCTCAGTTGATGGAGTTGGAAGAAATCAGAGACAAGTCAATGAAGGATATGGAATTCCATCAGATCCAAACAAAGAAAAGTTTTGATAAGAGGGCCAGGGTCAGAAATTTCAAGGTTGGGGATGTAGTCCTTAGGTGGCATGAATTCAGATCCAAGGTTGGCAAACATACCAAATTTGATTCATTTTGGGGTGGACCATTTGTTATAATAGAGTGCAAGGGGTCTAATGCTTTTCAACTATCAACCCTTGAAGGAGTTCCCTTTCCTATCTTAGTAAATAGATTCCAATTGAAACCTTGTTTTGAGGTTAGTCCCTCTTTGTGAATCTCTGTATATAAGTTTCCCTGTTTTCTCTCCTTTCTTTCTAGGTTAGTTCCTTGTTTTCCAAGAAGTGCTCTGACACAGTTCTAGTTCTACTTCTCTGAGAGAATTTTGATTTTTTAATAGCCCCATGCCCAATGGATTGTTATAGGCCACTAGTTTTCCATGTCTAGCAGGCTGACATCCAGCATAAATCACCAAAATGTTACCCAAATTTTCATGTCCATGCAAATTTGGCTAAACTCTACTCCAGGGTCTCTGTTTTTCCCCTGCCAGGCATCCCTAAAATTTTCTTGAATTTATCTCTTGTTTCCTGGTCTCTACAATGTGTTTTACTCTCTGGTCTGTAGGTCAAAAAATTCATAAACTAGCTGTTGGTGTTCAAAAACCCTAAGGGACCCTAGACCATGTTCTATTTGGTCATTTCTTTATCAGCCACTTAAACTCCTCAATACCCATGTGCGCTAATTTCCTATTGGTCAGTTGCCTTTCATCTTATTTTCCCCAGTGGTTATCTTGTCTTTTTGGTGATTTAGCGACTACATTAGTTCTCTTAGTCACTAAATGCTTCATGGTTAAGTCTTAATATCTTGTGACTCAGTGACAGCCAACTTCTCTTCAATCGTGCAACTGCTAAGTCTTTCGGCGGTCTTTTATGTGGGGTCCCAATTAGAAAAGATCAACAATTGTTGTGAAATCGCAAGGGGTTCTTCTGACACATGAAATCTTGTGATGGCCATCGATCTTCCCTGTTTCTCAGTGCTTCAAACTTGTGTGGGTCCAATGCCACGTATTCTGACATGGGGGCTTCCTATTGGTTGAGAGGTGGTGACTTGTCCAATTTTCAGAGTGGGCTTGATAGGTTGTATCCCTTTTAATCCCAAGCCTTTCTGATGATCTGAAGGCTTTGTGTTAGAGCATCAGATCTTGCGCCTACCGTCGATTATCCTTTGTGATGTAACTCTTCATGCCTGGCAAGTCCACTACTACGTGTACATAAACAACAGCTTCTCATTGGTCCACATGGTAGTGATTTGGCAACGTGTCAATGGGACTAGGTTTCCAGCATTTCAAAAGGCTCTGACATCTATAGAGGATTGATGGGTGGCGCATGTCCACAAGGCATCTTTTTGACACATGTGATCATGCGCCTACCATTGATCTTGCTTTATTTCTAGGATCTGTGAGGTGGGTCCTCAATTTATGATGTGCTCATTCATTATTGGTTGGCCAGTCGACAGCTTGGATCTATCAGTGGGACCGTGTTAGAAAGGTCTATAGATTTGTCAGAAAGGCAAAGATCTATGGTGGTCGAATGATCTCATAGAATCTTTTGACCCTATGAGATCATGCGACAACCATATGATAAGGATCTCTGGGTCATGGGTCTGATGTGCTACCTGGTGCTGACATGCTCAAATTTGATTGGTCTGCATGGTGATGACTAGATTTTTAGTGGGACCAATGTTAAGGGTTGCCGAGGTGTATGCATACAGAGTAGTCAGGGGTGAATAAAGGGGTGACATGTGGTGGTTTTGGGCCTGAGGCTTAAGAGTTTTCCATGAATCTATGACTAAAGGTTTGCCTTTTGTTCGCTAGACTTAACCAGGTTCAGTTAAAACAATTGGGGGTTTTGTGACCGAAAGGAAAAGGGTAACCCGAGGTGAACTTAAAGTTATTTCTGCAGGCGACTGAGCCTGGGTAAAAAGGGTAGATCTGATGGTTGTGTTTTAAAATGAGATTGAGATTTAAATGATGACCGTCGATGGAGGAAAAGTTTGGCACAACCTGTTAGCCATTATTATTTAAATTTAAATATATTCTTGTATGGTTTCGGCTAGGTTTTTGAACCAGTGATCAATTGTAATAGAATTGGTAGATGGAATTTATGTCTTCAGGACATTTACAATTAAAGAAACATGATGATAGGGGTCTGGGCAGCCGTCTTTGGTCATTTCTTATTTTCTGAGAGTACCAAATCAATGCATTCATGGGGAGACTTTGTGCAAAGAGGTAGATGAGTTTGGGTTGCTTGTTTGTAGGCTGATTATGTAGTATAGGGATGGGCATGCAAGTAAAATATCTGGTCGGTTGAGATATTTGCAGGGTTACATTTATGATCATACTTGACAGCTAGGGCTTGATTATTGTATTGCAGAATTATGTAACCCTAGTTAGGTTAATTTTGACTCCTACTTGCGTCCAGTGAGATATATATAGTTAATTTTTGGAGCCTTAGTGCTCAGAGTTGGACAACTATAGAAGAAATTCATCCTTTCTTAAGGGTCATATGTGGTATCATTTTGATGGGATAAGCTAGGATAGACAAGCTTGACCCTCCACTGGGATCTCAGTGTTTCTCCACACTACAATTAGGTCTCTAGGATTCCTTATACTTTTAAGGACTTTCCCTGACCTTCCTAACCTTCCCACTGAGTTTCACATTTCCATTCTTACACCTTCTTGCTTTTCATTCTCACAACTAGCCTCTCACATAGGCTAAAAAGGGTCTTTTTGACTCCTGGCCTCTCACTGAGCTTCAACAGAAGAAATCAAGGCTTCATGTGTCTTTTTTGGACTAATTACACCTTCTTCATGCATTCTTGATATTTTGGAAGCACTCGATCTAGGGGTTCCTTTGGAAAATAGGGCTACTAGACTAGCCCAATTAGTCCTCCACCCGGATTTATAGGAGCTTTTGTGCAAAACCCTTAGGGATTCACCAACCCTGGTGTGAATAACATTTTCTTATAATGATCCCCTCTAAAATATTTTTGGGGTCTCAGATACCCAAAAGGTCGTACAATGTACTTGCAAAAAAATGAGGGTTTAGGGGGTTTCTAGGCAATTCCCTGCTCCTTGCTTCACCAGAGCCTATCCTCAATGTTTCAAGGCTTCTCCTTCACAAGATAGGACCTTCATATGACCCTTAAGACTCCCTCAAATGGGAAGGTCTTGAACCTTCACCATTTTCCTGCTGGAGCTCTTCAAAGGCTGCTTGAACCTAGCAGGATTCATGCTGAACTCGCCTAGCGCAGCAACAAACAATTGTTTATCTTTCTCCTCAAGGGCCCTGCATTTGGATAAATGTACATTAGGGTTTGTACTTCCAATATCCACGTTTCCATGGCAAACCCATGGTGGACAAGAAAGTTACAGCCCCATTTGCAAGAAGCTCTCCAAACTGGCTGAATATGAACACAAAGATATATACAAAATAAGCTAACAAAATGTAAAAGAAACTAAACTATTTCACACATAAGAGAGACTAAACACAAATGAACATTGAAATCCTTCACAAATTCAACTAAACTCCTCTGTATTCACATAAAATCAGTCATAACCGTGAATGTTACACACTCTAATAAAACCAGTCTGCCTGTTCCGTATTGTAACTTCACAAATCTTTTAACCAACCTGTACATTAGGGTTCTCCAAGCATTAAATACATTTTTCCTTTAGTTATTTTTAGGTCTTGAGAGTCTATTATGTCTCTTGGGTTAGACAACCCTTCCAAAGCAAGAAATTGCTTGTCAACTTTTAAAAAGGTGCTTACAACTATTTAGCAACTTCTAATTGCTTGAACACTTTTTTTTTTGTTCCCCAATACAAATAGACCATTATGAGGCTTACCAAATACCTCATATGCATCACATGACCACTAATCACTAACCTCTAAACCTAAACACCCCAACTTGACATTTTGCTAGAATTAAGGATAAAGCTAACTTAAGAAGACAAACAGACCTCTAGGACTAACTCTTAGCCTAGACACAACCAAAATTTGAGTCAACCAACATGATGACTCTTATTGCTACTTACATGCTCTTCACACACCAAAATATAAAGGTGAGGGCCCTCATAGAGGTGCTCCTGCACCATACTCCCCCTCAGCACAAGCTAAGGCACCTTGGGATCTAGAAGTGCTAGATCAATCCCAAACTTCTTGAACTATCCTTCTTCAACCCAGTTCGCTTCAGATTCAGGTTGATCCTTCCATTTAATCAGGTGTTCCATGTAGATGTGATGTCTAGTTGCCTTCTTTACTCTGGATTCAAGGATACTCTCTGCTTTAATCGATTCTTTCTTGGGCATGGCATTTGGGTCAATGTCTTGTAGTACCTTAAGTGTACCTATTTCTTGCTGATTAACATCACCTTTGAATTTGATCAGGTCAGCAACATTAAATACCGGTGAGATGGCTAAATCTGAAGGTAATTCCACCTTGTAAGCATTTTCTCCATACTTTGCTAATACCTTGCATGGACCTACTCTTCTCATTTGCAACTTAGTAGGCATGCCTTTTTGCATGCTTGCCTTGTTAAGATGGACCATAACATAGTCCCCAATCTGAAACGGTACTTCTTTCCTCTTTTCATCCACTTTAGCTTTGATTCTTTGAGTAGACTCCATCATGGTTTTCTTCACTTGCTCTTGAACCTCTTTGATAGTTTGAGTGAAATCTTCATCTTGTCCACTCTTCAACTCCAAGGAACCTAAATCTCTCAACTCACACACACCTCTAGGGTGTCTTCCATAAACAATCTCAAAAGGACTTCTTCCCATAGTCCTATAACTCACACTATCATTATATGCATATTCAGCCTGAGATATAACAAGATCCCAAGTCTACCCATATTCCGTTGTTAAACACCTTAGCAAGTTGCCAAGCACCCTGTTGATGACCTCAGTTTGACCATTAGTTTGAGGATGGTATGCTGAACTGACAGAGAGATTAGTTCCCAGCCTTTTCCATAAGGTTTTCCAAAAATGGCCCATGAACTTGCTATCCCTGTCTGCCACAATGCTCAAAGGAAATCCATGAATTCTAAGAATCTCTTTAAAGAAGAGATGTGCTACATAAATTGCATCATGAGTAGTTATACATGGAATGAAATGACTCATCTTAGAGAACCTGTCAACAACAACATAGATGCTATCCATACCTGATTTGGTTTTAGGGAGTCCAACTACAAAGTCCATAATTACACACTCCCATGGCCTATTAGGAATTGGTAGAGGTTGATAGAGTCTAGCATTACTTGAACCTCCTTTTGCTCTTTGACATATCCCACATTGCTCAACATACCTCTTGACATCCCTTGCTATCTTAGGCCAAAATTAGTATCTCTGTACTAACTCAAAAGTCCTCTTTATGCCAAAATGACCACTTAGGCTGCCATTATGCTTCTCTTGGATCAGATTTTCCCTCATGGATCCTCTAGGTACACAAAGCTGATTACCTTTAAACAACAACCGATTTTGAAGGGTGTGATCTGCAAACTCACCATGAAAGTTGTTCTCAAACTCTAGGCACACCTTGTAGGCTTGTGAGAAGTTTTCATCCTCATCATATAAGTCTTTGAAATCTATTATTCCAATGCTTTTCAGCTACACCTCTTGGACAGTCAATAATTTTCTACTCAGGGCATCTGCAACCTTGTTGAGCTGCCCTTTCTTATGCTTGATTGTAAAAGTGAAGGATTGGAGATACTCCATCCATTTCATGTGCCTATTACTAAGCTTTTCCTGTGTGTTTATATAGCTTAAAGCCTAATTATCAGTATAAACAACAAATTCTTTGGGCAAGAGATAATGCCTCCACTTCTTGAGAGATTGTACCAATGCATACAACTCTAAATCATAAGCTGAATACTTTTTCTTTGCCTCATTGACATTCTCACTAAAGAATGCTACAGGCCTTCCTTCTTGGCTTAAAACACCCCCTACTATTGTACCACTTGCATCACATTCAATAGTAAACAATTTATCAAACGTAGGTAAGAGTAGGATAGGTTTGATGGCTACCTCTTGCTTCAATGTTTGGAATGCTTTCTCAGCTGCATTAGTCCACTTGAACTTTGTTTTCAGCCCTCCTTTGATGGTTTCTAATACTGGTGCACAAATCCCACTAAAGTTCCTAATGAACTTCCTATAAAACTGGGCTAAACCATGAAAAATTCTAACTTATGTCCCTGTTTTTGGGGTAGACCAATTCAAGATTGCATCCACCTTGCTTGGGTCCATTTTCAGAGTACCCTTGGATAGTAAAAAGCCCAAATCGGTATGTACAAGATCATGAGGGGCCAAACTATGCCCTTAAGTGGCAATGAAAAATTAGCAAATCAGGTTTGTCAACTTGACGTGAAAATTTCAACTAGCTATGAACCTAATATCAAAAAGTTGTAAGAATAGAATCTATAGAAAATTGAATGTAGTTTCTAAAATACTAGGGTTTTTTTGAGAGAAAGTTAGTATGATTGGTGAAAAGTATAGATTTCAATGCAGCAGTACAAAAATTTTAGGAAAAAAATAAGAAGTAGGTGTATGTCTGACCACCTTAATCATAATCAAACGATAATATTTTATTATAAGATTTTATATATAAGTGGTAGACTCATGCCCAGATGTGACGCATATTTTTTTGTAATTTTATTCCAAAAAAATAATTAATTATGATTTTTTTTCTACAACATTTTTAGAATAAAAAAACTCTCGTGTCTGACCACCTTAACTCATTCAAAACTTTAAAAAATTCAAATTTTATATTTTTTTCCTTATAGTAGGCAAAGCATAGAATGTGACACATTTTTTAGATTTCAAAAATGTTATATCGTCTGAAAGTTATAGTCATTTTTCAATTAGTATATAAATCAACACTTTAGAGGTAGCTCAATTAGAAAATAACTAATAATTACTTACTGAATTCAAAATTTGATAGCAATTATATCCATAGAAAGCTGATAATCTCCTTAAGATACCCTTTTCATTTTATCAAATTCAGGTGAAAAAAAAAGTCGTCAACTACATTGTCAAAGTTTTGAACTGACATCGCCACTTTTTGGCCCCTCATGATCTTGCACATACCCAAATAAATCAGCTCTTGCTACATGAACTCACACTTTTCCAGATTGATGGCTAGTTTCTCTTCATGTAGCTTCTTCATCACCAACCTTAAGTGCTCTAGGTGTTCTATTTTTGTCTTGCTATAGATGAGTATATCATCCAAATACACAACCACAAATCTGCCTGTGAAGTCCTTCAAGACCTCATTCATCAACCTCATGAAGGTGCTTGGAGCATTAGTAAGCCCAAATGGCATAACAAGCCATTCATACAATCCATCAGTGGTTTTAAAAGAATTCTTCCACTCATCACCCTCCTTAATTCTGATTTGGTGATAACCACTCTTCAAATCTAGCTTTGTAAAATACATAGCACCTCCTAAGCAATCCATCAAATCCTCTATTCTTGGAATGGGAAACCTATACCAGATAGTAATCCTATTGATAGCCCTTGAATCTGTGCAAAGCCTCCATTTTCCACCTTTCTTGGATGCTAGGACTACTAGAACTGCACATGGACTTATACTCTTTTTAATCAGCCATTGATCCAACAACTCTTGCACTTGCCTTGCTACTTCCTTATTCTAATCCAGGGTTAGCTTGTAGGCTACTTTGTTAGGTAGAGAAGCACCAGGAACAAAGTCAATTTGATGACTTGTTGCTCTTCTTGGAGGTAAGGTGGCAAGGGTTCCATCACTCACTATGTCTTTGAATTCTTTCAGCATTTGCTGCACTTCCAATGGTAAATCTGCCTTCAACTTCTTGTCTTCCTCCTTTGGCTTTACCATAATAGCACACCCTATGGTCTCCTCATCCTATAGAGCATGTAAAAACTCTTTTCCATTGCTAAGTAACACACTAGGTGTCTTGGAAACTCCTTCATTCTCTACCAAGGACTGAATTTTAAAAGTCCTCCCATCCTTCTTGAAAGAAATGGAGTTATCTTCCCCATCATAAATCATCTTCCTGTCAAATTGCCAGGGTCTTCCTAATAGAAGATGACATGCATCCATGGGTAAGACATCACAAAGAATTCTATCTTTATAGCCTCCAATAGAAAAATCTACCCATGTTTTCTCATTAACTAGCACACTATGTTCCTGGGTCAACCAAGTTACCTTGTAGGGGTTAGCATGTGGAACCTTTGTGAGTTTCAGTTTCTTTGCTGCTTCCTCTACTATGATGTTATCTGTAGATCCTAAATCCACAATCACCTTGCACACTTTACCTTGTATCTTGCACCTAACTCTAAAAAGAGCCCTTCTTTGCTTTGGTTCACCTTGATTAGGCTGCCTTATAAGCACCCTCCTGAACATAAGATTCTCTCCCTTTTTTTATTCCAATTTTTTGACCTCATTAGTGCATGAATTGTTGTTGTCCTCTTGGGTATAGGCTACCCTCTTCTCACTCTGTGAGGCTGCTAGTTTATTAGGACACCTATAAGAAGGGTGCCCAAGTTGTCCACATTGATAGCACTTCATGGTGGCAAAGTAGGAACTGCTCCTTCCTGTTCCTCTTCCTCTACTATGAGATCCTCTTGGACTGATTTCTAAACTTTGTTCTGACAGCCTGCTTTCTCCTTGGTTTCTTGATTCACCACCTCTACTAGAACCTCCTCTTTGACCCCCTCTAGAGTCCCTTCCTCTACCCCTATTCTTGGAGTTAGGTTCTTGTTTTCTTCGTTGTTTATCTTCAATCTTTTGTGCCATATGCTGACAACCAAGTACGGTGGTGGGAGTGAACAAACTCATCTCCTTAGCTATGCTCCATTTCAAACCACTTAGGTACCTTGCCACTTTGACACTTTCTTCTTCTTTGATCTTGGATCTCAAGCTCAACTTGTGGAACTGCTCGGTGTAGGTGGCTACATCCATCTCCTTCTGTCTAAGATTCAATCTTTTCCTATGCTGCTGGATTTCATAATTAGCTGGTAGGTATGCCTCCTTTACTTTGTTTGTCATTGCTTTCTAGTTAGAGATTGGATTCTTGCCCTCTTTCTCCCTTCCATCTTGCAGATAGTTCCACCAGGTTAAAGCTTGTCCTCTCAAGCTAGATTTGGCCACTTTGACGTTCTGTGCTTCTGAGATCTCTTCACATTCAAAGTGATTCTCCATGCCTTCAATCCACTACATCACAAGCTCAGTATCCATCCTGCCAGTCAATAATGGGACACCTTCAAGTGCTTTGCCTATGATAGCCTTCAATGCTTTCAGAAATTGTTCATCTTGAGTTGGAGGGTTAGGTGTGGGCACTTCATCATATATGGTTACCCCTTTTTCCTTAGCATCCTACTCCTCCATTTTCACATTCACCTTATCTGCTTTTGCTTGGACATCATCCAAGAGTTGTTCCATCTATGCCAATCTTTCCTGCAGGAGTCTGTTAGCTTCCTCCTGATCTTCTACTTTCTTGGCAAGCTTTGCATTGGTCACCATCTTCTATTTTTGAGATGATCCACTTGATTCTTCTGGTGGTTGAAACATCCACCTTTCACTTCCCAAGCCTTAAGAGGCTCTGATACCAATCTGATGGGATAAGCTAGGATAGACAAGCTTGTCTATGCTCTTGACCCTCCATTGGGATCTCAGTGTTTCTCCACACTACAATTAGGTCTCTAGGCTTCCTTATCCTTCTAATGACTTCCCCTAACCTACCTAACCTTCCCACTGAGTTTCACATTTCCATTCTTACACCTTCTTGCTTTTCATTCTCACAACTAGCCTCTCACATAGGCTAAAAAGGGTCTTTTTGACTCCTGGCCTCTCACTGAGCTTCAATAGAAGAAATCAAGGCTTCATGTGTCTTTTTTGGACTAATTACACCCTCTTCATGCATTCTTGAGGTTTTGGAAGCACCCGATCTATGGGGATCCTTTGGAAAATAGGGCTACTAGACTAGCCCAATTAGCCCTCCACATGGATTTGTAGGAGCTTTTGTGCAAAACCCTTAGGGATTCAAAAACCCTGGTGTGAATAAAATTTTCTTATAATGATCCCCTCTAAAGGATTTTTGGGGTCTCAGATACCCAAAAGGCCGTACAATGTACTTGCAAAATAATGAGAGTTTAGGGGATTTCTAGGCAATTCCCTACTCCTTGCTTCACCAGAGCCTATCCTCAACATTTCAAGGCTTCTCCTTCACAAGATAGGACCTTCATATGACCCTTAAGACTCCCTCAAAATGGCAGGTCTTGACCCTTCACCATTTTCCTACTGGAGCTCTTCAAAGGCTTCTTGAACCTAGTCGGATTCATGCTGAGCTCGCCTAGGGCAGCAACAAACAATTGTTTATCTTTCTCCTCAAGGGCCCTGCATTTGGATAAATGTACATTAGGGTCTTTACTTCCAATATCCACATTTCCATGGTAAACCCATGGTGGACAAGAAAGTTACAGCCCCATTTGCAAGAAGCTCTCCAAACTGGCTGAATATGAACACACAGAGATATATACAAAATAAGCTAACAAAATGTAAAAGAAACTAAAATATTTCACACATAAGAGAGACTAAACACAAATGAACATTGAAATCCTTCACAAATTCAACTAAACTCCTCTGTATTCACATAAAATCAGTCATAACCGTGACTGTTACACACTCTAATAAAACCAGTCTGCTTGTTTCGTATTGTAACTTCACAAATCTTTTAACCAACCTGTACATTAGGGTTCTCCAAGAATTAAATACATTTTTCCTTTAGTTATTTTTAGGTCTTGAGATTCTATTATGTCTCTTGGGTTAGACAACCCTTACAAGGCAAGAAATTGCTTGTCAACTTTTAAAAAGGTGCTTGCAACTATTTAGCAACTTCTAATTGCTTGAAAACTTTTTTTTTTGTTCTCCAATACAAATAGACCATTATGAGGCTTACCAAATCCCTCATATGCATCACATGACAACTAATCACTAACCTCTAAACCCAAACACCCAACTTGACATTTTGCTATAATTAAGGACAAAGTAACTTAAGAAGAAAAACAGACCTCTAGGACTAACTCTTAGCCTAGACACAACCAAAATTTGAGTCAACCAACATGATGAATCTTATTGCTACTTACATGCTCTTCACACGCCAAAATATGAAGGTGAGGGCCCTCATAGAGGTGCTCCTGCACCACATTTCTACCCTTTGGCTTATACAGTTGTATTTCTCCCATTGATGATTCAGATATTGCAGAGGTATTTTGTGACAATTCTTCATGTCCCTATGCTTCCTTGTTTGAGTTATCTCTTATTGGATTAAAGTATATGATGTTTTCAATGATATCTTAAGGTTCCTGATCTCTCTTGCTTTCTGTAATTATGTTTTTTATTATGTTTGATTTGATTTAGATGTTTTTGTGGGTATACTTCAGCCCCCTAACAGTCTTGTCTCAATCCTACACCGAGTTGCAAAAGTGAATGTCTTCTTGCAGGTCATAAGTTGTGTCTTATGTTTAGGCCCTCCTATGAAACACTTATGTAAGCCTATTCAGTAAGTTGTGACCTACTAGACCTAAGCCTTTCATTGATTCCATTCCTCTATACTGATATCCAAACCCTAATTTTGGTGCATCACCTAGTAGGTAGTTTTCTTTCAAGTCATTTTCCTTTCAAGTATTCCTTCTATCCCTTTACCTCCAAAGTTTATTTTCATGTCTAGAAGCAAATTAAGGTGATTATCCAAGAGGAACCAACCTAGAACTTGGAGGTCTCATCTCAGTTAGCATAGGTCCCACAACCTAGAGATGATTCCCATGTTATACTAGGTTATCAAGACTACAAGAGCTTGAGACAAGGGTGCAAAATTAGTGTATAATAGTAATCTATAATGAATTGAAGTACAACCTACACCCTAAAATTGCCTCACAGATTGATCAAACTGGTACATTTTCATATATTCCACCTAGGGTTTTGTTGGTTCAAGATGATCTATGCATACATTCATTGCAAAATTGATGAAATGGGTGATTTAGAGCTTCAATCCACCTTCCAGGAGTTAAGTCTGAATAGAAATATCATGGATGAGCATATGCATTTGGAGGTGAAGGGTTTAATGAATGCCTTTTATTTCCTGATAGAGTTTAAAAATGAATGGATTAGGGTTGTGTTGACTCAAGTGCACGAAGGGAAGTTATGGTTGGATGAAAAGGTAAAAATCACAAGGGACATCATTCATGCAGTCATCGGTTACCCTATAACCAATAAAGTAAAATCTATGAGGAGTGCACCGAGAACTAAGATTGAGAAGTTAACCAAAGTAGAATGGGATGACAGAGGTATGAGAGTCAACACAATTGTTGATCCCGAGACAATATGAGAGGCTTATGTAGTAGAATATAAGATATTTCAATCAAGTAGGCCAAATAGAGTACCGCGTGGAGCTGTGGACATAACATATGGAATTGTAAAGAAAGGTTTTCAATTCAACCTAGCCGAGCTCCTATTAAAAGAGTTAGATGAGAATGTGAGAACCACAGGTCGGGAAACAAAAATACCTGTAAGTTTCGTTCCCTATTAATTTGTATATTTTTCTATGTATAAAACTTCTTTCCCTCAGTTGGTAATGCTGACTGGGATGTTAACCAACAAGTCATTATGCAAATCAGTAATTTCAAATTCAAAGTTAGGGTCAGAATTTTGTTAGTGTAATGGATGTTTACTTTGAGAAATTTAAGAATGAACCAAAGAAGCAGGGTACCAAGTCAACTGGTTGAAAAACATAAGGATAACATATTCTTCCTAGTGGACACCGACTCCACTTTAATCAAGGCGGTTGAACCAAGGACTGATTGGTTACCCCCTATGGACTATGAAATAGATATTGTTAGAGCTTCCAAGTCAGTACATGCAATATTAGCCAAGCCCAAAGATCCACAGGAAACTAGGTTTGGTACCTATGAAGAGGCCAGATTAAAAATTGAGATTGATCTAGTTAGAGTTAAGGTAAATAAGAAATCAAATAAGATGATGGATACATTGATAAAATAGTTTGGTGATGAAGATGAAGAAGAAGAGACATGAAAGGCTAATCCGACTGAAGAGGCAACCAAGGAACAATTATTAATTTGAAATATTGAACATGATGAGGAGACCAAGTCTGACAAAGATATTCAAACTATACTGGTCAAGGCCATAGGGAAGAGGAAACAAGCATAAGCACCCACATGAGAAAGGACAAGGTCCTCAACAGCTGCTTCTCCACCCCTAAAGAAAGTAGTAGTAAAAATTTCAAGGCCAAGTCCCACCAAGACCTATCAAAAGAAAAATAGAGGTTCCCTATCCACCTCCTAGCTACCTAAAAAGAGGAGGAGATTAATAAGAGAAAAAGATGATGTTGATGAAGATGATGAAGAAGAAGATCAAGATACATTCAAAGTTGTTGTGGATAAGGTTCAGTCGGTAGATGATCTAGTTGAAACTGTAATGGAAATGGGTGGACTAAGTAACCCCGAATTGAGTCAGTATGTACATATGACTACCAAGGATTAGAAAAATATTGAAGAGGCCATCATACAAATGATGATAAAGTTCAAGCAAGTTCCTATTGAATTTTCTAATTATATTCCAAAAGCATTGTATGAGAAAGTGTTAGCAAGGTGGACTTATGCCTTGCTCACCAAAAAGAAAATGAGAGAACATTCATTGATTTTGGCTATGCCTACTCTATCGGTTCCCGCAATAAAAGAGTTAATGAAGCAATACTCTAAATGGATTTTAGTGAAGGGTAGATCCCTCAACATATTTGTAGGCAACCTTGAAGAGGTTGATGAGAATAGTAAGCTTCTATGGACTGCAATTCTAAAAGCCAGAGTAGAAGCAGATAAAATGACATTGGCAATAATTCCTGAGAAGAAGAATTAGAAGAAAGGTAAAGGAATTCACTCGGATGATGTTGATCTAACCACCAAGGAGCCAATTGATTTATCTGACACTGAGGTACTAGATAACACCATTTCTATATATTTCTACCTTTCCAGATACAGAGAAGAGGGTGACCCACAATAGTGGGTTACACTTTTTTAGACATGTTGATTTTTGCTGAAATAACACATTTTTAATAAAATATGATAATTTAAGCCTTGGGAGGTTCCATTTGAAGGAATTAATTAAAAATGGTTAGCTCAAAGCCTCTTAGATTAAAAAAAAATATTGAAATAACATCTATACTCCTCATTCATACCGACAATGGAGTCTCCTTTGCACCTATTAAAATGCTAACAAAAAATCACTTTGACTTTATCTTTTGGTAGATCAAATGAATCCATTTGACAAAACTATCTATGCAGTAAGGTACTACTAAGAAAAATCTTTCCAATGATTATAATGTTAATATATATTAAGTTTATTATGACTTTGTATTTTTAGTTTGACTAAACATAGATATTTCACCATATGTCTAGCTCTATGTTTGATGCTTATGGAAAAATAGTAAATGAGAGAAACAAATTCTTAAAAATATCTATTCCATAGGTATTGAAGTTATCTTTCTATTAAAAATAATAAAAATGAAATTGGATAGATACATGACAATTCATAAGCTATGTATTCAAGGTATGTCAAAATTACAGTTTAGTCAAACTCAAACATGAGTGCAATTTGCAATAATCATGACAATGTCATCAAACTAATCACATGCCCTTAGTATAAATGTTACAAAACTAAATTTGAAATAAGAAATTTGATATGTAATTTACAAAAAAAGTTATTCTTTATGAAAACAATGTAACTCTTTCAAAATGACATTTTCTGCAACATATCATTTTTTTGTGGGAGAGAGAAAAAAAACTATTCATATGAATTAAAAAATAATAATTAAAAATATATTGAGAATCTAGACATAAAATCCTAAAAGACTCTAGTTTACTTCATCTTACGATTTCAAATGGTTTAGCAACAATATGCATCTGAATCTGAAAGTTTTTTTGAAAATGTAGAGTTCAATGTTCGTTCAAGAAAAAAAGTATAACCCAGTATTGTGGGTTCACCCAAGAATATAAGGATGCTCCCAAGAAGTTAGTCACAGTAGAGATAGATGATGTATTAATTGAAGACATCACAAATGGCGATCCTGATGACATAAATAATGATGAAGATATAAACACTGATACAGATACAACCGAGGAAAATGTACCCATTGAGGCAGCAATAAGTGACATTCCAGGTGATTTACCAATTTTTCTACAAGTAGTTGACATAGTCACATAGGAGGAACCTGAAGGCTCAACTCCTAAGAAACCAAAGGATACACCCGAGGGACAGGGTACCATAGAGAAAAAATATTCCAATGAGTCTAAGAATACATAGGCACCACAAGCACCAAAAGAGACAAAACCTGTAGAATAAATTACAAGAGATACCATTATAGATGCCCAAGGACAAGCTACCAAGACACCAGTCACTAGGCAAGCTAAGGAAGGTAGTGTGTCTATCGAGATAGAAAAGAAAAATCAAGAGACTAAGGCTCTAGTTCCTATACCAAGTCACCAACTCGAGAGAAGAAGAAGAAAAAGAAAAATGGTAAGGATCCTATTACACTTGATGAGGTTATTGAGATACCCGAATGTGACCCTAGGATATTAGACCCTTAAGCATTGAGAAGATATGGGGAATTGTGCACAAGGAAGGTTGCAAAAGAGAAAATGAAAAAGGAGAAAAAAAAACAAATTTTGGAGGAAGTTAGAGACATTCTACTGCAAGTAGTTCCCGAGATGTATGTTGATGAGGAAACCCCCATCATTGATAAAATTTCAACTTTAAACGGTCACATAAATACCCTCGGTGTAGATACAAAGAAAAGAATGGAGGAATGGATAGAAGAAAAGATTCAATTGAAATTAGCCGAGAAAATAAGCCAGGAAGTGGCAATTAATAAGGTTAAGCTCTCTAAGGTTATTATTGAGCTTGAGACCATTATTCAGAGGATAATTCAAATTTTGTTCAAGTTATGCACTGTAGACCAGTTCACTACCAAGGTTAGTGAGAAGATCAAGCAACTGGATGAAGAAATCAAGGTCAGTGCAAATAGTTATGTCACTGAGCCAAATGCTTTTCATAACCATATTTCAAAGGTTCAAGAACTTCAGCAGTTGAGAACTGAATTGAGGAAGCAAGAAAATACAATAAGCAATCAAATCACCGAGCTTTAGGCTAAGTTGCTTCCAAATCTAAAGATCATGGAGCATCATGTCAATAAGGAAAAATCTTTAGTTGCCACCGCCAAGGTTTCTGTACTGGAAAACATTTTTGAAATGCATGCACAAATTGGTTTAGAGAACATTTCTCTTGAGAACCTAAAAGAGGAATGGGAAAACCTCTTGGCATCACTTAAGAAAACCCATCAGCACATTTTTTATAATTTTTAAGTACATTACTTATGTTTGGCATTAATTTTAAAAAGGGAGAAAGTCTATGTATATAGACATGCCATTGTGTACTTCACATCGAGAGCATGCACAAAGGGGGAGTGTGTATATATTTTTGGCAGTCGGTACATATAGATAAGGTTTTGATACTAATGTCAAAGAGAGAGAATGTTACTCCTATTTGAGAGTTAATGGATTTTCATTAGTATCAATTAGTTATTCAGTCGGTAAAGGTTGGTAAAGGAGATAAACAGGACATTCAGTCAATCATACAAAGCCTACACACCAAGAAAAGAAAAGGTAGATCTCAAAGATAACTAAACAAGGGTTTGACTGAGTATACTCACCGAGTGACAAACAATTACTAAGTACCAAGGTAGTGATCACTGAGCATTCATATGAACCAAGCATCAGTAATTTACTGAATGGAGAATGCAGTGATTACTAAGTAAAGCAATAAATGGCATAGTAATCTGAAATGGCACATACATCTATGAAAATGGTTTACACCGATCAGAAAATAGTTTACCAAGATCAAGACTATATTTAATATGGATGTAATCATTAATTTGGTGATGGTTCCTATGTTATGTTAGATCTAGATTATTTTGTTACACCATTGATCTTATGTTTTCTAAGATATTGTAAACCCTAATTAGGTCAAGTCACTTTGATATAAAATATGTAAACATGTCATTATGAACGAGTATCATAAAGGAGTAGCCGCACTAAGGAAATTAGGAGATCATACAAAGTGTTTTTTATAGAAGGTTTATGAAAGATGGATTTAGTTTTTTAGAACACACAAGGCTACCAAGCATAATAGAAGGACACATACATCACTATGAGGTGATATCTATTTAGAATTTCATAGATTTGAATCAGGCAAGAGTAAGTTTCTATTCACAGATACACTTACTATTACCTTTTAACCATTTTAGCAGAATTGAAATCTCTTAACAGAGTGGACTTAACCATTCTTATGTAAATATCTTAACTGAGTACACACACATATTGTGTTGTTAAAATACTTTAACTAGGTAAATCTAGTCGATCTAATTATTACTCCTAACAGGGTAAGATCATCAGAATTGATAAAAAAATTGTAGCCTTAATCGACATACTTTATTGTTGCAGTAGCGAAGATTTGTGGGTGTCGTCCCCACAACAGATTTTACCTTCTTACAAGGGTTTTTGCAATACCAAAATATATGTGTCATGAGTATGAATTTTCATGAATGTTTTATTGTTTAGATTACATGCAATTTACATTTTTAGTTACTTGAATGTATGTGTCAAACAATGGATTCAATCGGTTAATTGAGATCTACAATTGGAAAGTTTTAGTCTTGAAAGTTTTTAAGGGTACTGATTCACCCCTCTCCTATTAGTACTTATCTTTCCATAATCCCAACATAACTATTCAGATATGAACAAGAAGTTTCTATTTTGCATGAGCAAGTACTGTATAATACAAATTTATAAAACACCAATATCCTAAGAGAAAATAAGAATCTAAGGGATAAGAATGAAAAGTTGAAAGGAGAACTGAAAGAAGCCAATGACCTATTGCATAAGTTCAATAAGAGTTCTTCTAAACTTGATGAACAACTCTCAAACCAAAGGATAAACAATGAGAAAAAAGGTTTAGGGTTTTCAAAATTTAAAGTCACTAAGTCATCTGGTACTGAGAAGGTCAATGCAAAAGAAGACAAGTCAACACCTAAGGTGAACAAAAACAAAGTTGGTAAGAGGAAATATAGAGCAGTATGTTTCAATTGTCACAAGGAAGGTCATACTACTAATGTATGTAGGTTTAGACCTATTGGACCTAATAGACCTAATGCACCTATTGCTAGAACTAGAAATTTTTATGGTAGATATAAAGGTTACAATGTGAAACCTAATGTTTTCCATGGTAACTATTATCCTTACAACAAGTATGGTCATATGACTAATGATTTCAAGGCTATAATCAACAATCAAAGATCATATGACCCCAACCCGTTGAGAGCTAATCATCAAGGAAACTGATTGGATGTTACCTATTCAATTTGTCACAATTATGGACATACAATGATCAATTATAGGATGATAAATGGTAGAGGAAATGTTGGACCATGGAGAAAAATATGTATGGTGTGTCACTATTACAATAAGATTGGACATCTTGCTAGATCTTGTAGAGCTAAGATGAAAAGCACTAGAGACAAACTAGTGAATAAGCCTATTAATGATAAAGGCAAGAAGATTGCAGATGTTGAAGTAATCATAAAATAGATAAAGGAAATATGGACTAAGAAAGGTGAACTCAAATCTTCTAAATTGATAGAGATCTCCACAACATCAGGTAATGTAGAGAATTCATCATTAGATTAAGTCAATTCTATTATCTCAGGGGAGAAAAATTAAGAAATATCTATAACCTATCCTCTAAGTTGTGTGTGGTAAGATTTATCAGCATATTTAGATGTCTTTTGATGTTTTGGATAAATTTGACAAAAAATTGATGCATAATGATTTTAATGACATAGTGACCTTTTATGTGTCTAACTATTGTTACTAGTTAATTTTACTATTTGACTGTTGCATTGAGTGTAATGTTATAAAAGTAGAAAAGTGAAGCTCATTTGTCACAATCCATTCTAGGAGATGTGTTGAGGACTTGCGGGTGATTCTAAGGTGATTGCGATTAAATTTTTTTGTTATTGTGCCAAGATTGAAGTGGTGATTGAAGAACCCTAATCAACAAGAAAATAGGTATTTCCCTATGTTGCAAAGTTTACTTTGTGATTCTTGAAGTAGATTATCGATATTATGGACACTCCTGTATTGGTTGATATTACTGAGGAGCTGAGGCTAGTATTTAAATGTCATCCTATGAAAGTGGTAGAGAACGATCCCACATGTGCTTTGTCTTTAGTACTCCATGGTGTGTTATTGAATGAGGATATAAGATCATTTATTTATTATAAGATTGAAGATCTTGGTTCAAATGCTATCTTCAATGGATATACTAAATTGTGTAATGACTCTAGATTCAATGGTGAATACAAGAACTTGGTAGATAAAGGTTTCACCTATATTTTTTACCTAGCCAATGATCTCAAAGTTCAATGGATCAAATATGTGTTGAGTCAAGTGTACAATCAATTTATCTAGTTTGATAGGTCAAATAAGATAACTAAGGAGATTATTCACATAATGATTGGGTTGTGTGAGACTGATAGTTTACATGTTTTGAGAACAATTCCTAGTGATGAGGTTACACATCTAATGAAGTCAAGACAAGATTAGTGAGCCATGAAAATCAATGATATTGAAGATATCAAGGTCAAGTTTTTATCTATGGTGATCAATTACATAGTATATCAATTGAGACATTTGAATAGTGTGTACAATGGTGGTACTAATGTTGCATATTAGATGGTGAAGGATAATGCACCGTATGATCTATGTGAGGTCATGCAAAGTTATTTCTTTGTGAACATGGAGAGAATCAAGAAGGAAAATAAATAAGTTTTCAAGTATGGTTCAGTTTTGGTATGTATATTCTTCTACTTGTAAAATCTTTTGCATGGTATAGATAATGTTCGATGGCCAACTGATAAACCGATAGTAGTGTAGATTAGTGAATGCATAATAATTCTAGGAAATAACTTTTGTCGTGCTATGTGGGTTTATTTCAAATATTTCTAGAAACAAATGTACAAGAGGGATGTTTGAATTGTTGTCATTCAATAGTTTTTTCATTGATGTCAATATATATTCAGTTATGGAGACCAGGAATTGCTGGATAATACAGATAGGTAGATTGTAGAGAGTGGTATAGATGTTGTATGATTCATTAGCTCTTGCAGGCTTAGAGATTATATTTGCTCTTTTTGGGCTTGGATTATTGTATGAAAACCAAGAAAGATGAAGCACTCAAGACTGAAGATGAGTTGGAAGACCCTACCATAACTGATGAAGAAATGTTTTAGTACAATATGATAGCTAGAGAAGCATTGATAAGTGCATTATCTGATGGAGAATTCTCTAAGATCAGAGATTTGTACAAAAAACTTGATATATGGGAAAGATTTTCATCACTATATGAAGGAGATACATACACTAAAGGATCCAAACTTTAGAATTGGAGAGAAAGGATGGAGACACTTTAGGTGAAAGAAGATGAAATAGTAAGGATGTTTTTTCAAAGGGTTACAAAATGTGTAACAGGAATCAGGAACAATGGATAAACCTACACTGAGGATGAGGTCATTGTAAAGGTTTTGAGATCTTTGTCACCAGTGTACAAAACTAGAGTGCATGCCATAGAGGAGATCATACCATTAACCAAAGGTTTTACAAGGGAAATTTTAGTAACCAAACTAAATACATTTGAGACTACAGAGCTTAAATATTCCTTACCTATGCTGGAGACATCTTTGAAAGAAAACGTGCACAAAAATAGAGATGTAGGAATAAATCTTGTAGGTACTACCAAATCTAGTAAGTACAACGAAGAGTTAGGAGATTATGTTGATGAATGGGAAGAGATTGAAAGGCTTGAAAAAAGAATTGACAAGAAGGTCTTAACCTTTATCACAAGAAGAGAAAGAAAGGGTCAAGGTAAGTCTGAAGGAAAGTTACCCAAAAATGCTTTAATTGTAGTAAGGTTGGTCATTTTTCTTCTAGATGTCCAACTAGAGTTCCAAAGAATAAGCCTAAATATGGGAAATACATAAAGGATAAAGAATTTTATTATGCTAATGATGGTGCATCTGATGATGATGATGAGATAAATGAGTTACTTAGATTTGTAGCAATTAAAGAAGATAAACCTATCAAAGAAGAAAATGAATTAGTGTCTCGTGTTAATAAAAAGATTGATTAGATCATAGAAACTGGTTGTTCACAACACATGACATGAGATAAGAATATATTTGTAAGGTTGAATATGTATAATGGTGGAGTTGTTAGACTAGGTGACAATACTCCTAGAGCTATTGATAGGATTGGATCCATTACTTTGGATAGAAAAACTAAAACTGATGATGTATGCCTTGTTAATGGTTTAACACATAATTTATTGAGTGTTGGTCAGTTTCTAAAAAAGGGTTATCAGTTGGAATTCAAGGATGGAATTTTCTCAATCAGAAGTGCTCAAGGAGATCTTATTGCTACTGAATTCAAACAAGAGGTAATGTGTTTCATCTAAAATCAAGAGAAGTAAGTTGGATTTTGTCACAGGTTGATGATATCTAGCTATGTCATAAGAGATTTTGTCATGTCAACATTGATAACATTGTAAGGGCAAGTAGCATTAATTTCATAAGAGACCTACCTAGAGGCCTTCTAACACTACATGCAGAAAATGTGTGATGGGAAAGAAAACAAGGAGCAACTTTCAGAGAAGAACATTTTCAACAAGGAACAAGTTGGATATTGTTCATAGAGATCTTTGTGGACATACTCTAATCAGTTCTTACTTTGGAGACAGGTACTTTATACTTTTTGTAGACACACCTAAAATCCATCTTATTAATTAGATACATTTTAATTAATAAATACCTAATGATATCATAATTATTTAATTATTTATTTAATTAATTAATTATTATTGTCATCATCCCATCCCCCTTTAATTAAATCTATTTAATTAAATAATCATGACCAAAAGTTTTTAAATCAAATTTGAACAGTTTCCCTCTATAAATGTATTAAAACCATTTAATACATATTCCCCTCAAAATCTTATTTAAATAAATTTAATATTTATTTAATATTCCTCCAAACCTCTAAACTCTTCTAAAAAGTCGTAAGTCAAAACTACTTTGACTCCAAACCCCTAACCACTCTCTTAACCCAAGGGCATTTATTTATCTTACACCCTTGTCCCCTAAGCGTTTATGGCACTCATAAATGCTATTTATGAGACCCTTATCTCAACTTTGACCTTTCAACCTAGCTCAACCTTACCTTTAACCCTAACCCTACCTTTAACCTCAACCTTACCCCTAACTCTAACCCTTCTTCCTAACCCTAGCTCCTCCCTCCAAATCCTATAAATAAGAGGCCTTCCATGAGCAAAACATTAGAAGCCTTCAATTTCTTTTATGCATTGTTATCATGTTAAAATATACCTAGAATATCTAGCATGTTAGCTTAAACTCTAGTTTTTAGCTTCTTAAATCACATAGCATAATTAATGGTAAATAAATCATAGCATGATCTAATATCATTTGTAGTTTAGTTTCTCTCAGAATCCATTTGTTTGCAATCTAGTTCCTCATAGTAGCCTCTTGCAATCATTTTGGGTCTCTTAGGAGCTTTAATCTACATTTGGGGATCATCATACATGTGTTAGGAGAGAACATCCACATTCTCCTTGAATGAGAAAATTAAATAGGGCTTGGGTGCTCCTATTTTGGCTCAATCTGAGGTAGTGTTGTGATAGGTTTTCAATTGTCTAATTTGTATGCTAGATTGGACCCTCAACCATTCCTTTGTCCTTGTTCCCCTTTTTAGTTCCTGACTTGGAGGACGTGCAAGTGTCACTAGAGTGGCCTCTGCTATCATAATTTTGGCAGAACAGGGTAGCATTCTCATACACCAATGCTTGGGTCCATCTACCTAGTTTAGATTTCAAAATGACAAAGTTGGGTAGGGTTTTATTCAGAGTAACATTCACACAAAATCTAGAAAACACTAGTCTAGATTTAGAATGGATCACCTGGTCCATTGTGATGAATAAGTCGAAGGAGTTACCTATCCATCGAAAAACTTGCTCGTCCCAATATTTGAGTGGGAGGCCAGGGAGATGGAGCCAAAATGGGGCCGTTCTTGTTAGTTCCATTGCCAGATTGAATCCGAGTTTCCATTTCGCAAGGGCCATGAAGTGCTTTCCATAAACCCATGAACTCGACAGAACATAGGATAGGTCCTCTAGAGTCGTAAACTTAAACAGAAAAAGTCCCCCTGGCATAGCAGAAACCAGGACAGAACCCTTGATCTTCCACTAGTTAGACACCCATTTTCTAACCATTTCGATGGTAGGTCAAAAATTGAAGAATCGACCAACCAGGGCCATCTAAAAATCCACCATCATTCTATTCACTACTGAGTCCGAAAGTGATAGTTTAGCACGTTCCTCAGTCTGAACGAAGTCCACCAACAGAGCCTCTAAAGATTGATGAGCTTCTCCAACAAAGGTCCCTTTCCAGTTGGGTTTTGGGGGGGACAACAGGGTATCAGCAGAAGAGGACGCTTTTTGAGATTCCCCCGTTGACAAAGTCGCTGGGACCATGACAGAGGAAATCACGGGAATGGTCTGGGGTCCATTAGGACTAGCAGGTGAGTCAGCCAAGGGGGCAACATCTCCCCCAGGGGAGGCAGGCATGGGAGCCTACAGTTTGAAAATCGAGCTTGAGCAAGAAGTTGCAAAGTGGTAATGTTAGTACAAATATATTTCCCCTATAATTGGATATATCCATACATACAAGACATTTTATGGGAAGGAAAAAATTAAATGAAATATAAATATAAACTATAAACTATAAATATGTATTTAAATCATGTAAATAAATAACTATATAAATGCATTATGTAATAAGAATTTTATCATCATAAAGCATAGAAATTATGTGGATTCAAAATAAATATGAAAGTATAGAGGCTACTATTAAAATACCATGCTCCTATGTTGTACTCGATAATCACATATTTAGGGAAAGGGGACAGAAGAGGTACTTTGTGGAAATCATGAGTTAGTAGAAAAATTATATAATATAAAAATATATATTAAAAAAAATTATATAATAGAAAAATTCATTTCTTTCTTCCTTTTCAAAAACTCGTTCAAGAGAGAATGAATTTGGAATTAGAAGTTAGAGACTGCAAAAAAAATGATACCATAGAGAGTGCATTGTCTTGTGTACACTTTTAATTAACTTTTTTTATTTTTATGATTAAGACAATGTAGTCTCTATGATATCATTTTTTTCTCTTTTCTATATTTTATTATTATTTATTTTTACTCTAATTTAATATAATCGTGTTCTTGTATTTCAATTAGAAAAAATTAATTTAATTTTTTATATTTATATTTTTTAAAAAATATAAAATATAAAACTAATTAATGTAATAAGTATAAATTGAATTAAAAAATTATTTATCATATTTAAAAATATAAATTAAAAAAAAAATAATATTAAAGATCAATATAATATAAAATATATAATATAATATAAATAATTAATATAATAGAATAATTATATAATATAAAAATATATATTAAAAAAAAATTTCAAAACACATAACCCCTAAATCTAAACTCACTGTTTAAAAATAATTATTAATAAAACCATAGAAACATGGCTGTAAACAAGTTTCTGACAGTGCAACAGTTTTCGGCTGACAAAGTACGGTTGTATTCCCATACCATAGCATACCATAAATAAGAGGGGAAGTGGAATCTGTCGGCTGCATAGCCGGCTACGATTTTGTCGGCAGGCAGCCGCTGCCATGTGGTACTACTTCCTTTTCCTGCAGTGAACCACACAAATCTCCAAACGCAACTAGCCGACATTCTAGTTAAAATTTTTGCTGGAATTAATCTGGAATAAGAAAACGCGAATAGGAAAATTGGCATAAATTTATTTCAATTTTGGTCCAATGCAAAAATAAACGTGCTGCAGCAGGTCACGTAATTGTCCAACATTTTTACTTCCGTTTTTACGATGAATGCTCTTTAAATACATCTCTTCAACTTGCGTTGGAAATGGACAGTGTCAGAGGCCATGTGGTACTACTTCCTTTTCAAATTATTATATGTAAGACGATGCCAGTAGAAACGAGGGAAAAAGGGACAATTATATCGATGGACTTTTTTCTATGTAAGAAAATGAATTACATGTGGGCAAGGAGTTATGGTTTGTCATAACCTGCTGGTCTCATATCTAGTGCGTTTTGCTGCTTTACGTGTGAAATGAAAACTATGTAAATATCCAACGTTTCCTCGATAAATAGCACCACCCAAGACTTCATAACAGCAACAATTTGGGGAAAATAGTTGAATTGTTTGGAGTTGGATAATGGACGGCGTTAGAGGTCATGCGCTCTTACTTCCTTTTCCTGCACAGGGACACATTACTCCCCTAATGCAACTGGCCAACATTCTCACTGCTAAGCATTTTCTCGTAACATTTGTTAACACGGAATTCATAGAGAAGCGCTTGAATGATAAGTCTACCGAGTACATGAGGTTCCAGAGCTTTCCAGACGGTCTTCCGCCAGATCATGTCCGCACTTTGAAGTTGCCCGAACTTTGCGAGTCCCTGCAAAAGCACGCCCCATTTCATGTGGAGAATATTGTAGAAAAGATCATGCAATCGGTCCGTGTGCCACCGCTAACAATGATCGTTGCAGACGGCGTATTCTCTTTCACTCAGCAGATCGCTGATAAATTTGGCGTACCCAAAGTTGCCTTTTGGACAACTAGTGCCTGCGGTTTCTCTGCCTACTATTACATGCCTCTCCTCATTGAACATGGTTATATACCGCTCAAAGGTAGTGAAAATTTCCTGCTTTTCTTACAGGGATTTATTTTAAATTCTGCATTTCTAACAGTGGGATTAATTTGGTTACAGATGACAGAGATGGGCACAAGAACAGGAACGATGTCATCACTTGTATTCCTGAAATGCAAACTCTGCGAGTGAAAGATCTGCCCAGCTTCCTGACAGTAACTGACGCCACCGATTACATGTTTCAGTACATGCTGAGGGAGGCGCAAAACACTCACCAGGCTTCCTTACTTTTGCTTAACACATTTGAAGAGCTAGAAGGACCCGTGTTGAACGATCTGAACGATAAATTCGGTAATAACGTGCTCTCCATCGGCCCACTTCTGCTCAGCTCAGCATCGTATGGAGAAGGGATAGCAGGCACAAGCAGCAGCATATAGGATGAAGAAAAGTCGTGTCTGGAGTGGCTAGATAAACAAGAAGAATCATCAGTAATATATGTGTGCTTCGGAAGCGTGACTGTGTTATCAGACGAAGAGCTTGTGGAGTTCGCGTGGGGATTGGAGGCAAGCAATAAGCCATTCTTGTGGGCTATCCGTCCTGATCTTCTCCAAGGCAAATCTGCTGTGCTTCCTGGTGAGTTTGTGGAGAGAACGAAGGGGCGAGGGTATTTCGTGAGCTGGGCACCACAAATTAGGGTTGTGTGTCATCCTTCTGTGGGAGGGTTTCTTACACACAGTGGGTGGAACTCCACAATTGAGAGCATAAGCTCGGGGGTGCCCATGATTTGCTGGCCTTTCTTTGCAGAGCAGCCGACCAACAGGAGATTTGTAGATGATGTTTGGAGGGTCGGTTATGAAATGGTAGAAAGTGTTTTAAGAGAAGAGGTGGAAGCGTCGGTGAGGAAGTTGATGAATTTGGATGACGAGCAAGGAAGAGAGATGAGAAGTAGATTGAAAAAGTTCAAAGAGAGGGCGGTTGCTTCAGTTGAAGTGGGCGGAGCTTCTTACAAGAATATGCAGGTTTTTTTAAGCCAGATGGAGATGAAGATGGGCAACTGAGACCCTCCACGTTTCTTTCGATTCTGTATTGTCTTGTGGGTCACTGCTTGTTTTTCTTTTTGATGACATTACGGAAGATGAATTGGAGTATTCAGAAACTTCCATTCATTCTGAAATCACAAGTAGCAAGTAATATGACATATTTGTTTTTACCTAAATCGATATTTAGCACGATGTAGACCTAAGACATATAATCAGATGTTATAGTATAAACAGAATTCACCAGTGATGCTGATTCGTAGCTGTCAATAAAATTGATACAGAAATATGCAAGCTGGATTCTTAACCAATATCTCTAATCTCTTTTTATCCATTGTCATTTGTTACATATAATAATAAAGCAGAAGTAATATTAATAGTGAGTCATATGGCCTTCACATTTCAAATATATACGTATACACAATTACAAAAAGTGATATATTTAGTTTAACAAATATTTTCTATTTATCTAATAGATTAGTAAGTGGTAATAATCATTGATATTATTTTGACACTTCAAATATATACTGAGACTAATTATTTTTAAATCATATTTTTTCTATTAGAAATAAATTTAAGGAATTAAAAACTATTTTCAATGTTTGTAGATAAGATTGTAATGATTTCTTTTTGTTGTAACAAATTAAAAATTACATATATTATAATATTATTAATAAGAAAAATGATGCATATAAAAATAAATTTTATTATTTTATTATTATCTTCTTTTTTATAAATATATTCTAAAATATTGTACTTTTTATTAAAATATTCCATTTTAAAATTTTTTAATAATTTTCCCAATATGCTCATACACATGTAATGCCCTACCAGGGAATCTAAGAGGAGAAATAATAAAATAAGAGAAAGGTAGATGGTTTTTTTTTAACAAAGAATACAACTAACATTACAATTAAAATTACATATAACATTACTCGTTAATGATTTGTTACATTAAATACAAATGTGAATGTAATATATTAATTGTATTGCATGGTCCTCTTAGGTCCCTTGACATTGCTACTAGCAAAACATAACATACATGACTATTACA